>OY744477.1:180500726-180669200 GCA_963556175.1 Tipula confusa
AGTATCTCGCACCGCGCGTAAACTTTACAAAAAATCTACATAAAAATACGAACAAATAAAAATATTTCATGAATTTTCGGAGCTAATTAAATCATAAAGTGATCCGAGAAAGGGACATACAATTTTTTGTTTATTAAATCCGCATCAATACTTGGTTTACAAGGGCCATGGGAGTTGTAAGAAAAACAAGAATAAAATAATTATGAAGACAAGCATCAATGTGCAAGTGACTACAGAAAAATTGAAATTAAACAAAAAATGGCTTTAGGGATAGTGTGTATGATTTTTTTATTTTTTTTTTAATATTATAACATAAAATTTTGATGTGGCTATTGAATTCAATTTTATAAATTATATGGACTATGATATATCTATATAGTTTTATAAATTCTGATCGTCAGTATGGTTTTCGCGGAGGGCGTTCAGCAGGTGATTTAATTAATGTTGTTACTGAACAATGGAACAGAAGCATTCATCAATCTGGTGAATCCCAAGTCATTGGGACAAGGGTTTGCTGTGTAAATTGAGGGCAGTTGGCCTTCACGATTCGTTAATTTTATGGATTGAGAATTTTCTTCTTTGTCGCAAAATCCAAGTGGTGGTGGATGGTGTGACTTCCGATCAACATCTTATAAACCCTGGTGTTCCTCAGCGAGCCGTCCTCTCTCCAACCCTTTTTCTAATTTTTATCATTGATCTCCTATCAGGAACTCTCAATCCAATATACTCCTATGCTGATGACAGCTCACTTTCCACCTCATACAGTTTACCTTCTTATTCATCGCGAAACGATGTTCTCGCAGAAAGAATGGCTATGAATGACCTCCTTACGCGAGATCTCAATTCAATTCTTAAATGGGGTGAAGCCAACAGAGTTGAATTTAATCCCAACAAATTTTAATCCTGTGTTTTTTTCTGGCCAAACTGATGGTTATTCACCGCCTTTTCTGACTGATGAATCCACCTTGGCTACGTCTGACACATTCTCGGTTTTACTATATCAAAGAGAATATCTTGGGCTGAACAAATAAACAAAGCAGCGATTGGTGCAGCCTAATGTCTTGGATTTCTACAATGATGTAAGTTTTACTTTAATCCATCCAAAATACTTACAATATATAAGACCTATATAAGACCCAGATTGGAGTATAATTCTCATATTTGGGCTGGGGCACCGAAAACTCATTTATCTGCACTCGATCGGGTTCAAACCGAGCATCTCGATTAATTCTCTTTCCCATAGGCGTAATGTGGGAGCCTTATGCGTGTTTTACAAGGGTACCAATCGAAACTGGATATTTTACAACTGGATTTGACGACACAGAATAATTTAAAACTGGATATTTTAAAACGAGATAAGGTACAAAACGAGATATGGTACAAAACTGGATACTTCAAAATTGGATAATTCAAAACGAGATACGGTACAAAACGAGATATGCTACAAAACTGGATAATTCAAAACAGGATATTTCGACATGTTATTTAAACTTAAAATGATTTTTTAGGGAAGTTCTGGAATATGGCCAATCAGGAAGGAACTCGGTGAGTTCTTAACCGATTATGATGAAATTCTATATGTAGGATGGAAATGGAATTTTAAAATGATTTTTTAAAGTCAATGATTATTTTAATAAGATGAGAAAATCAGCAATTAAAAAAAACCATTAAGTTAAGGAAAATTTTATCTCTCTGCTTAAAATTATTCAAGTATGAAACCTGATTGGCCATATTCCAGAGGTTTCCCAAAAAAGGTTTTAATATGAAATTTAATTATACAATTAAAGAAAAAAACACTAAGTGAAGGAAAATTCAAGTATGGAACCTTACTGGCCTTATTCCAGAACTTTCCCAACAAATCATTTTAAAATCCCATTTTCTTCCTACGTATCGAATTTCATCAAAATTAGCTAAGAACTCGCCGAGTTCCTTTCTAACTGGCCATATTCCAGAACTTTCCTAAAAAAATAATTTTAAGTTTAAATAACCTGTCGAAATATCCTGTTTCGAAATATCCAGTGTTGTACCATATCTCGTTTTGAATGATTCAATTTTGAAATATCCAGTTTTGTGCCATATCTCGTTTTGTCTAATCCTTTTTTGAAATATCCAGTTTGAATATGTCCAGTTCTGAGCGGTTCCCAATATAACTATATAGTTTTATAAATTAAGGGATTTTACCCAAATGCACTCCTATTTTTATTGAGAAGAACTTTAAAGTTCAATAGATAAGTGTAGCTACTTAAGTTTTCTTTATTTGTCTGAAGCGGCAGATTTAGTTAATAATTTAGATCTGCAGCTACACCTAAATAATTATTATCGCATAATACCATGAACCAAGCTGGTTCTTCACCTTGAAATTGAGGACAACGAAAATGTTTTCACGTTGATAAGGTTTATGACCTTTGTTTGTTTTTTATTTCATACTTTGTCTCTAAATAGATGTCCAATGCTATTTCGATTTAGTATAGCCCACCCAATTATAAATATGCAATTATGCTATAAAATTCGGAAAAGTGGTTAAATTTTAATGTCAAAAAAAAAAAATAATTTTTTTTTTGGTTCGACTCATGGTTCTCATGGTTTTTTAGGTAGGAAATTCTTTTTCATGGCTCCATCATTGGCAGACATTATTGGCGGGTGAAACATACTTTTTATTAGGAAGCTAAATGTAATTTAAGAGAAATTATTGAAACATTTATTCTCGTGACTACAAAAATTATACTAAAAATCGCGTTTCCGTATTTTCAAATTCAAGGATTACAGCGGCCGAATCTTGTATATAACCTGCATAAATAAAATACATACGCATTTAAAATAAAACAATACTATATAGATATACATAAAAAGGTAAAACTGGAAATCATAAAAAAAGGATCTCAATTATTTTGTGATTCAATTCAACACATAAAATTTTATTTCATTACTACATGTCCTTGTTGTCACTGTATTCTAAGAATAAAAATATATGTGTTTGTGTATGGCTGGTTGGTATATTCATGGTGAATAGAATTGTGTGGTTTCAGTTTAATGGTAATAAAAGTTTGAGGTCGACCCAAACAACAAAATGTTACGTGTGGTATGGGAAGAATGGGTGAAAATGCTATACTGGACATACAGTATATATATGGTTAAATTCACGTATTTCACGTATTAAAATTTTAAATTAAGTTTCTTCCGTGAAATGTCATCAGAAACGTAATAATACTAACAAAAACCAGCACCAGATAATATAAAAAGGATACAGTTTTTCCGGTTCCGTTTTCAGTTTTGTATATATGGACATATGTGTATGTTGTGTATAGAGAGGAGTGTAAATATATTTTATTTTAAGGATATATTCATATAGCATGTTATATGTAATTTTATGACATTTTTAGAAGTTTGAATATATTTTTAGTGGTTTTGATATCGTCCAACTAAAACGATTTACTAATAATTTGCGGACGGTTATTTTATTTTAATGGCCGTTAAATTCTTTTAGTACATCTACTACTACTATGTCTGTATATATGTATACATTATATATATATATATATATATATATATATATATATATATATATATATATATATATATATATATATATATATATATATATATATATATATATATATATATATTATATATATATATATATATATATATATATATATATATATATATATATATATATATATATATATATATATATATATTCGTATATACATATAATCAGTGACAGTGATAAATTTTACTCATTTCAACCCAATTTTTTTCGGGAAAACAAGACTCCACACAACTAAAAATGGCATTTTAGTAAAATGAAAATTAATCTCTGGAAAACAAGTATAAACAAAAAAAATCTTTTAGTTTTTATAATTTTCCAAACACACATGAGCAAGTAAGGAAAAAATTCTTACATTTTCGTGTTACCTATTATCGTTATTTTTTTTTTTTTTTTTTTAGTTTTTGGGCAATGAAAATATTATTTATTCAAAAACCTCGAAAATGGTTGTAAATCTTGTCTTGTCTTCCATATTTTCATTTTTACCTTTCGGATGGTCAAAAGAAAAACTACCGGAAAGTTACAAACAAGGAAATATATTGTATAGTTTTTCATTATACTGGATCCAAAAATACACATCTATTCAAATTAAAAGGGGTGAGAACGAAATCTAAACTTATATGAATACTCTATATATTGTATAGGCGCAATGGCTCTTTTTTAAATGAAAACTTGAGTTGTTATTTATGGATTGTGGTATATAATAATTTTTTTTACAAAGGGCTTTTATCAGAAGGTAAAGTTAGCATTTTAATTAAAATTAAAATTAATTTTTGATTAATAATATGTGCCATCAAAAGTAAGAACGTCGAACTTTATAACTAAAATTCCAATTATACTTTAGAACGGCCACCGTTTATTATAAATCATTACCTTTGTGTTACTCAAGGTTAAGATGATTTGCAGAAAAAAAAACGATCAAATTTACGTACAACAATACTTTAGAATAGGCGTTATAATTTATTTCTATTTTTTTCAAGTGTATATACACAAAACCTTATTTATATAAAAAAAAAACATCACAGTCGCGCACCTTAAAAACTAACGATACAAGTCAATTATCTTATTTATCCATCGAACAAATCGTGACACACGAGTAAAAGCATTCATCTCGTAATATGCTTCACAATTTAGATATGCAAACGAAAATATTCCGGTTTGTAACCAATTCGTGCCATTCCACTCGAGCAGCGGTGATCCTGAATCGCCAATGCAACCGAAAAAATCTTCCATATACGGTGTACACAGCATATCCAAAGCGTTTGTATTAACGAGCCAATTACAATATTCATAACTCGTCAATAATATGTCGGCAAATTTTAATTCACTGGGAAAACCAAAACGACCGGTTATTTCGTTAAAACTATTTGCACCCCATCCAATAATACGAGCGTACGACGATGGTTGATAATTTTCAGGGGCCAGTGTAAGCGGTATAACCGTATGATTATAGCTTAGTTTTGTACGTAATTTGATCAAAGCAATATCATATTCAAATTTATATATTCCAAAGCTTGAGTAATATCGTGGATTTACAAAAATCGTATCGATATTCATTAATCGTTCACCATCTTCATAAAATCGTATATTCCATTTTCCACATTTAATTGTCACCCGTTGATTTATATCGTGACGATCAACATCCGATACACAATGTGCTGCGGTTAATATAAAATTTTCATTTATAATCGAGGCACCACAAAATGTTCGTTCACTAGTTGGATTCCTTTTTTGTAAATAGCATATGAATGGATAGTCTCGAATTTCTGTTGGCCATCCATTTTTTATAGCATCGACATATATTAACGATATAAAGATGAATGAATATATTACGGTCGCATAGAACATCTGTAAAATTCGAATGAAAAAAAAAAAAAAACAAAATTAAATTTATAATTATAAGACACAAGGACAACTTACTTCATGTGCAAATGGCAATTGATATATGTATGTAATAACAACAACAACTCTAGATTTTATAATTTATTTTTATGTTTTTTCTTATATACTGTACAAAATCTTGCAAAATTATTGAATTAACTTTATAATTCGACCGTAGACATAGCAATAAGATGAATTAACGCAATATCTATATATTCATATACGTTAAATACGTTGTGACGAGACGAGAGAGAAGATTTTTTATATAAAAACAAATCGATTAAATGTGAAATACTATGGTTGGAGCATTTTGAATTATGTTGTAGTCTATCCTATTATTTTATACATAAACCTATATATAATATTTTTGTTCCGAGTTCCATTTCAAACCAATATTATAATCCTTCTGCAAGAGCATAAACCAAACACTAAATGATGTCATACAGTTTCCTCACAAGGGACACGTTTTTTAGTGTATACATTTTTTGTCTATAATTTGCTTAAGAAAATAAATAAAAAAACCGACACACAACCCTCAATAAAAAAAAATTAAAAAAAGAAAATGTTTTTCTTCTTGTCATACAAGGAGTATATATCTATATATATATATATATATATATATATATATATATATATATATATATATATATATATATATATATATATATATATATATATATATATATATTCATTGCACTGGCACAAACGAATGATGAAATTGTTTAAGAAATAGAAATGTATTTTAAAGGATACATACATTTTTTGTTGTTGTATAAATTTTACTGTCCTCTAGTGCAACATCAAAAGTTTTCTTTTATAACAACAACAAGATATAGAGGCGGTTTATATAAGCTAAGAACACAGTATTATTCACATTTCGTTTTGTTGAGTTTCAAAATAATTATATACACCTTATAAAATACTTGGAAAATGGATAAAATAAACCACCCATCTTCAACTCCTCTTACACCTTTTTTGTGTGCTTGCTTACAAAATAATAATTCGTTTGTTACGAAGATAAGAAAATTTAATCATTTTTTCATCATGTTTGGTCACAAAAAAAAAAATGAGATTTTAAGATGAAATTTCTAATTAACAAGTATTTTTTATGTTGTTGGCCGAAGACATAAAATTTTTTTGTTTTTAATTGTATTACACGGTTAAATTGTAAAATCGTTTTTTTGCTTAGTGCTAGTATTTTAGTACACACTTCAATTGGCCGACAGTGATATACTCTAGATAAAGTTTATTTGATAGTTATGTATAAATTATCAGAATATGACCGCATAAAACTAACTAAACTGGTACACATTCAATCACCCCATAAAAATTAATCGTATATATACATAAATATAATACTGATAAGGATTATAGTTTTTAGGATGAGATAAAAAATAATTTTGTTTTTGATTTTTATAGAGATTAAAATAATAATTATAGTAATAATAATAATAATAGAAACTAAAAACAAAAAAAAAATTCTATTATTTTAGATTTTAATATTAAAATATTTATTTTTATTTGTTTTGGGAATAGGAAAATTAGAAAATAATATTTTTAGTTTAATTATGAAAATTATACAGTTGAACGATTATGATACGATTAAATAGTTTCTATATGTATTTTATTTATTATTATAAAACGGTTAAAATGTCATAAGTTTAACTTTCACTATAAATATATATATATATATAAATAAATCCATATTACTATATACATAGTAAATTATATATTTAAACATAATTTTTGAGTCATTCGACTGTATAACTAACTAACTAAAAAAGTTTTGTTAATTTTATTTTAGAATAAAATTTACCTCATTATAAATTCAAAAATAAATTAGAAATAATAATAATAATAATTTAGTAATGAAAATAAAGAGACAACTTTATATTGTATAATTATTGCATATATGTATAACTATCATCAAAAATGATGATTAACTTTTTATATTATACAATAGCAATTGGAATGAATTTTGAATGAAAGGAGTGGGTTCCAAAAATAATGCTTAGTTTTTATCCGTTAGCTTCGACTCAGTTTTGTTTCAAAAATAGCATTGAGACTCTTTATATGTCATTAATCTATTACTATAACATTTTTAAAATATGGAATTTCCTGTAGTTTGTCATATAGGTTTATAGGCTTATTATTTTAGAGTAAAATAATAAGCCTATAAACCTATATAAAATGCCCTATTAATTATATATATATATATATATATATATATATATATATATATATATATATATATATATATTTTTTTTTTTTATTTTTTTTCCACCTACAATATTACAAAGATATATTGCGACAAACCATTCGAAAATTATAATTTATACTGCAATTTGCAACATTCGCGTGAGATTTACTTTTCCAAAACCACTAATATATAACACACAGCACTAAACGATCACCACTGTTACAATTTATCAATGCTACTAATGTAAAAAATGTAAAAAAAAATATAAGAGTTAAACTGATCGACTTTCACACAGTCAAAATAGATGATTAAGTTTAAGTCTCGACACAAATCGGTATATTATTACTTATGTAAGCAGCATCTCAATTTTAGTTATGTAATATAAATTCAAATCACCACTATCGCAATGTTGTATCGATTATAACAAAAATTAATAGTAGTGGTATTTTTATTCGTATATCGTGCATCTGACATTTTCATAAATAGAAAATTTTAATGGAATGAATACCATGATCGTCAGAATTATATTATTTTCAATAGGTGAATATAGTTTTGTCCACTGTCGTGTTATCGATACTATATAGACTATTTTTGGGATATTTGGTCGTTGATCAATTTATGTACAAAAACGATAGCAAGCCATTAAACTTTATAGTATATGAAAAACATTTACAGGGATGGACGTATTCACTAATGGGAAGCGTTTTAATTTTCATAATCTTTAATGCCATACATATAAACTGTGTAATACATATAAACTGTGGTATATAATTTCTTACTAACCTTGCTTTAATATCGTTGACCATCTGCACATTGTTGGAAATAATTGCCAAGTTATCGACATACAAGAGAATATAACAAACGATGTCTTTTTCAAAATGTATATACAAGCATTGATCTGATTCGCAACGATTGAAACCAATTTCAATAATGAACTGATTGAAACGCTCATTCCACACACGTGAAGCCTGTTTCAATCCGTATCTTTCACAAACCCTTCTGGTTGTGTCATGTAGATATCTTCCTTCAATTGTCCGTCCAGAAATGCACATTTTATATCCATCTGATGCATTGCATATCCAAAATGATTGACGATTGACAATAAAACTAGAAAAGTTGTTAGCTTGGCCTTTGCTGAATACGTTTCATTGTATAGTCGAAACCTTTTTCTTGCGAAAAACCAGTTTCAGAGTGTTTTTGAGAATTACGTCTTGATCTTTCAATATTCGGTAGGCTTCGTACTTTTTTTCACAATTCATATAAAAATATGACACAAATCAACGAATACTCTATGGTGCAGGGGAACAGAAACAGGCCATGGTATTAGCTTTATTAAAAAAATAATTTAATGCCATAGATATTTTATAAATATGATATAGCTGAAAGTTCAATTTTTGACCACTTTTTGGGATCAGCGTATCCATCTTCTTTTGTTTATTCCTACAGATAATAATCCAATGGTATTAAATCACACGATCGTGGCCAATTCACAGAAACATTACTTGAAATTTTTAGTATTTTTGAAGATAAAAGGAATTATGATTCCCCAGGTCATAAGGCAGCACACCAAATAGTGACTTTTCTGAATGGTGTATTCAATCAACCAATACTACAGAACTTTAGATTTACGAAATACGAAAATCTGTATAATTGGCTGCACTAGTGCGGTTTTAATTACCCTCCCACACAATTAGCATGAGTAGCAAGTATTGGAAATCCGACACTACTTAGTGGCACAGTCACCACTACTAAAATCAATTGCTTTTTGATTTTGAGACTATTGAAGAATCTTACAAGTGGATCCAGTAGTATTTTTATTTATCACTTTATCATTTTTATAATTTATCTATTTTGGTGTGATTACTTTGAATGTTATTTTCTGAAATAAAGGTTTCGTTCTATATTTTGGTCTTTAAATGAATAACGTCTTCAGACCGAGACACATTTACCTGTGCGAATTTTAACAATTTTTGCATAGGGATAACTCCCTGCATAGGGAAACCCCGCATAGGGTTAAAAGCCTTTATTAAATTAAATTTAAAGTTTGAAATGAATTTAATTTACAATAATCATTACATTCATCACATGTGTAGCCGGTTTCTATTTATTTTCTCAGACTTCTGTAATGCATTGATTTTGATTTTAGGAATTCAACGTATATAAAATTATAAAGAAAAGACTAAAACCAATTTTGGTCAGAGAAAACTACATAAAACTCTGACCGAGAACATATTACAAGTAATAATAGAACATCGATTTCTTAATCTCGGACTACTTGTTTCTTCAAGAAGGTGTTTAGGTTTCTCTTAAACAACCTAATATTTAAATATTGTCTGATAGATCGACGAATCTATTTGGTTCGAAATAGAGGTAAGTCGAGGAAATGATTAGACGACTTGAAATGGTTTGTTCTACATTTGGTAAAATAATGGTAGCTTTGCTGGCAAATACCACTTAGAAATTTAATTTCGGAAGAACAGTGACCAAAATAATATTTGTAAAATAGCAATAAAGCACCTACTTTGCTTTTGTGCTCTAATGAATCGATAGATAATGCAAAACAGGTCAATTTTAAGCTCCACCAATAAGATAAACGAGTTAAATTCCATAATGGGCCTAAATAAGCCTTATATATGGTTTAAGGACTTCTGATAGAGTAAAATAAAAATTACAGCATCTTATGAAATTTAAATATTGACTTGGTTTTTTGTAATTGAATAAAATTCTAGCCTATTAGATATGTCCCATTCAATTGCCTCATCAGTGCAAGTCAGAAGTGAATTATTCAAAATCTCACAGGAGCAAGTCAAATGGAAATGGAACGGACACTGCAGTATATCATCAGTAAAAATAATCAAAAATGTGATTGAATACTTATAATGCTACCGGTGTTTCAGAATCAGTTTCGTTAATTCTTGGCATTTTATACGATTTTTTTTTCTACAAAATCAACGAACTTTCACTGATTATTCTCCGAAATAATCACACACGAGTATTAATCCCATTTCTAAAATTTGTCAGATACAAATTAAAAAAAAAATGACCTATAATATTTCAATTTCAATTTCACCAAAACACATCCGTACAGTGATGTTTCCGGCTACCAACTAATTCTATTTCTATTTTTTTTTGTATTTTTTATACATAGTCGGGAGTTTATGATACCCAATAAAGTTTATGACATTATATCGTTTACAAATGTATAGACTTTTAACATAATGGTGTACATTACTCGATCATAATATTCATATTTTGTGGAAACCAGTTCTGCATTTTAATACACTCAGCTATTGTGATGATTATATCCAACACTATTGCGTATATACAATTGGTTGGTTTTGTTATTTTGCATTAAATAACCTGTGTATCGGTGATGATAATGCTTTTACACCTATCCCTCGCTTAACGAAATTAATGCGTTCACGAAAAGTACGTAAATTAAAATTTCGTAAAACGAAATTTCGTAAAATGTAATTCAAAAAGGTAAAATGTGTATTTAAAAAAATGTCGTTAATCGAAATTTTATTACGTAAACCATAATTTTGGTTTAATTTTGAAATTAATTAGGGAAATTTCGTTCAAATTAATTAGAGTTTTCGTTAAGCGAGGGAAAGGTGTATTATATCAATTTTTCATACGAATCGTCTTGTTCGAGGTCAAATTTAAATGTAATTGTAATTTTTACGTTCATCTACAATTATTTTTGTTTTTACCTAATCGCATATAGATACAATCACATTTTTGATACATATTGCGTTTCTATTCCACCCAAAAATTCTGTGGTAGTAGTATATTAATATTGTAGTATTTAATTTTGTATTCATGCGATTTATATGTAGTGATTTAAATTTTGCGTACATACGAAAGCTAAATATTTTTTTTATTTTGTTTTATGGTGATTTTTTTTGTAATTCGCTAGAACTACAGATGCACTCTTGTTAAATATATATAGAAAAAAAATTGTACGTATTTCAGTGCAGTCTGCAGGTTATACTATAGTATTAAATCATCGAATCATCGTTCAAATCCATCTTGGGCATATCGAGTCGATAGCGATTCCGCAAACTCCACAGCGCACGGTAGCTGGCGGCTGTGGTGTTGGTTGCGTTCTGTAACGCGACCAACACAACAGCTACCAGTTGCCGTCAGCTGTGGAGTTTGCGGAATCGTTATTCGGCTCGATACGCATTTAAGATGGTATAGGACGATGATAAACGTTGTTTTTGGTACTTTGAGTATAGCAGACTGTACTTTTTTGTTTAATTATTTTATTCATATACATGTAATCTTTAAAACAATTCACTTAACTTTTGCTGGAAATTACTAAGGTTCCCAACTTTATTTGACTATTACGGGTGTTTAATTTTTAGACTTTTTTTTGAATCTAAGATACTTAAATGTCCAGCATTTCCATATGTATCGTTATATGGTCGTTCGGCGAACGTATTTTAAATAATGTTATTGGCAACGGAACATCTCGATTGTTTTCGATTTGTTTGTAATCACTTTTAACCCGCAAGACAAATATGTATTTTTGACTGTCTGTATTTTGACTTGAAGGTTTTATTGCCATAGCCAATGAGTGCAATAAAAAAACGGATGATGCGCGTTTTATTCCGATTTGTATATTGCCCAAACGCAAGTCTTGCTTTGTACTGGTCGACATCGCCATTTGATTTAAGTTTCTTCTTAAACACTCATTTGCAAGTAATAGCTTTACGACCAGTTGGTAACTTACACAGAGACCATGTGTCATTTTTTAACAATAATGAAAATTCATCACGTTTCCTTGCATCGTTCATCGTAACCGGATCATTTTGCACAAATTCCTCAGCTGAAAATGCATAACCAGCAAACGAAGTTCCCGGTTCATATCCGTACCGATCTGGTTTTCTTTTTAAACGATCACCATAATTCATTGTTGTTAGCCATGCTATTCGAAGTACTGTGAGCATTATCATTTATGTTATACCGATGCCATTTAAATTTGCATCGTGGTTATGTTCACATTCATCATCAATGTCATCGCCTGCCACCTCTGAATTGGATATATTGACATAATTCAAACGATCGAAAATTGATTTCTCGTTGAATATCACATTACCGTCTATGACAAGCTTGTCATTTTCGATGTCCCATAGTCGATAAGTGTGTGATGATAAACCATATCCAAGCATGTAACACTTTGATGATTTAGCATCCAGCTTTGTACGATTTTCTTCTGGTACATAATTGTAACAAATCGAACCAACAACCCGAAGTTGCGACAAATCCGGCTTTTTGCCAAATTGGCTTTTTGCGCACAAAACAGTTTCGTTCCAGCCAGAATTGACGACTTAATCCACTCGAAAAAGCATTGTTCTTACTTTTTCAACCATACAGTACGATTTAAACGTTCAGATGCTGCATTCATTTCCGGATTGTAAGGTATACCGTGAAATTCAGCCGAATAACTTATTGAAACAAAAATTTTAAATTCTTTTGAGCAATACCATTTTCTCCGCCATTTTCCTTTTGTAATTTCGCAATACTTTTCCCATGTGGCGTTTCAGCCATAGCAACATATTCTTTGAATTTATCGAAAACCTCACTTTTTTGCAGTATACCATGGATGTACGTGAAAAATCATCAGTAAAGCCAACAAAAAACTTCGAACCGTCATACGCCATTTCACTCATTGGACCACTGACATCGGTGTGAATCAATTCTAAAACTCGTTTATAACGGATCACCTTACTGGGTAGATATGGTAAACGCGTTTGCTTACTAATTACACAAGATTCACAAAACTTCTGATCGATGTTTTGAATCGTTTCAAAACATTTGAATTTTTCCGTTGAAATACGTATCGGGTCAATTCTATGCATGCTATTGAAAAATACTTTATTGTTAACGATATGATGTGTTGCGCCCGAATCAAGAGCAAAGTTTATATCTTCAAAACCATCACTGCTATTCTTTGATATTTTGGCACCCACGCAGCATGACGCATCATCACCGTTACTCCCTACTGACTCACTAATGACATCCTGTTGTTCACAAAGCAAAAAGTGTGGATTGTCATTTTTCTCAGCACAATTTGCACCAACGATTTTTTTATCGTACACAACATTTTTCTTTGACAATTTTACTCTGCAATTTACTTTTATCTGGCTTTTTACATCTGTGACAAATAACCTTTGAACGATCTGCTTGCATTGCCATCAATTCACTTGGTCTACCACTACGTCAATTTCCATACGCAGCACGTGTCAAAGCAATCACTTTGCTTGCTAGACAACTTTTAAATTACAGTATATTCTGTCACCCTTGTTTGTAAGGTATCTATTTCCGATGAAATAATCGTCCTATAGGATCTTTCGTAATATTTGAGATCTTTGAGCAACTTTTATGAAATATTGGTGACTCATACAATAACGATAGGCTACGAAACTACAGTTATATCATATATATACAGTTTAAATGATATATTTCGTGTAATGTTGGCAAGCTTGCATATTTTTGTGTACATATTATAGGTACTTGTTTTTTGTATATATTTTCAAAAACCACAACGACTGAGAGATATTATAGAACGAGGTATACACATCAATGTTTGCCTTTTTTAAAATTCTAAAAATAATTTAGAAAATTATTTTAAAAATTAAAATCAAAATATAAACAAGAAACCAGTAAAACCAACCAAAATAGTTTTAAGACAAAAATGATACATACGTTAAAAGAATTTTGTAATCTTGAAATGTTGCAAGAATAAGTAATCAAATTTAATCCTATATACTATTCGCCATTTTGTAACATTAAAATGAAAATTTTTTTTATGATATTATATGTACATATATACTACATATTTAAATTGCTGGTTGGTCAAGAAAAATGAATGGCCATAAAATTCAAGGGGGTTTTTAAGTAGAAAACCAAACCTTATATAAAGTCATAATTTACCTTTTATTTTAAAATTAGGTAATCCTTTTTCTTGTTGTTTTGAAAATAAACATTTTTGTTTGGATCCTTTCTTCATTTCATGTCACTTGAATATAGTATATTATACTATATAGTAAAGAGTATCCTTTATATATTTTAAAAGAATCTGGGAAAATTTTTTGTGTATGTATAGGGGGTGGGATATTTACATTATTCATGTTTAATTAATAAAATTGGATAAACAATGCGGATAAATCGGTTTTATTTCGGGAAAATATTTTTGTTGGTATTTTTTATGTTATTATATATCCTTGGGTCATTGGAATCGTTTTCATATATATATATAAAGATATTTCTAAACTAAAGGTTGGGAGGTGTACCGAAAAACAAAATGTCGATAAAAAACTATTATGTTTCTATTTATCGTGTTAGATTTCTTTTAGTTGACATCCTTAAAAAATATAAAACCATTTTTCTCATTTATTTTTCATACATAGACAGGAGGTAAAAAGGATATAAAATTTATGATATTTTATGGTTTATATGATCTTAAACTTTTTAAGATTATACATTACATATTTTGTTTTACTGGATTTTAAAATTTTTTTTTATTATACTATATAGTTGTACTTAAATAGGCAATATTTTTATAGCAGACTGTTTACTTAATATATCCTATTTCTTGAAATCGCTTTGATAATTTTGTTTTTCGGTGAATTCCATTTTATACAAATTCAACTTTAAGAATATTACCTTAATTCTTAAACTAAACATTCATAACCAAATATTCATAGTGACTGCAGAGGGGTGATACTTACCTTATTATTCTTATCTATATAGGGTTCCGCAGGTCGAAGTTGAAAAAATGAAAATGAAATTTAATGATTACGTATAATGTAAGTCAAGTTGACGCTTTGGCCGTGTGGTACTTTTTAGCACATTGAACATATTCGCTAGACTTCTATTTTGGTTTCTAATGTTGTCCTTATACGCACCGTGATTGTGGTTAGTTTATTAGTGTATACCTTTTCCATATCAAGTACCGTCTTAGGAAGATCTCGGGAGAGCTCAAATCGGGGAATTGTCGGTACATTCGATATCACCCTTTTTGCCACATTATTCGGCATAAGAAAATTTTTCAACATGCCCCGATAACGGTTACCAGTAACTCAAAGAATAGCCAAATATGCGCCCGGCATGTGGCACACCATAAACTTACTCTACAAAAGTGTAGCGGTCTCTGGTGTAAAATTATTATACTAAAATAAAACGTACATATTTTTTTAATTTTATTTCTTTTTAATTAATTTCGTATTAATTCTTCTCTCTTGTATTTTATTTGTTTGTTTTGTATTTTTGGCTCATCTACAAGTTTTGTTTTTGTTATTTTAATTAAAAATAATTAATAACTTATTTTTTTTAATTCGTTTTTTTAATAATAATAATATATAAATACATAATTATTATTTGGTATGTTTGTTGCCTTTTTTGATGTTTTATTGTATAAGTAATAATTAATTAAATTAATTCAAATTTGTTTTTCTTATGTAAATTTATTACAATAAATAATTAAACTAAATAAATAAATAATAAAAATAATATTTTTAATAATTTTAATTTAATTTAAATTTTATTTTAGTTTTTTTTTGTTTCGGGTTTGATAAAAATTTTATTTATTATTAATTGGTTATTTAAAATTTACAATTTAACTTTTTTTTTTTTTATTAATGTAATATTTTGTTTTATATATACAACAAAATAAATAAAGAATTAATGGCGGCTAAATTATAATTTAATATTTCTGAACAAAATTGTCGAATTATAATTATTATTTTTTGTTCAATTCACTTAAGCTTTTTAATATTTACATCATTTTTACTTTAGATAAATAATATACAAAAACATAAAAAAAATTAAATAATATAATTTAATATTTTTATTATAAATATTCTACGTAAAATTATATAATATATATAAATTTTAATTTTTTTTCTTTATATATTGCTTTTTACACTGTAATTTTTGTAATTTTTAATTAATTAATTATATATTATTTATATAATTATACATTTATTTACAAAATTATATTAAAAAGAATATTAAGATGACTGGATTGGGAAAAAAAAATTATAATAATTATTAACACAGCCATGTTTTTTGAATTTTAATTTTTTTTGGTTGATATATTGCACGTACGATACTGCAATTTATATTTAAATATATATAGTTTATATAATATATATATATATATATATATATATATATATATATATATTAATAAAATAAAGCTTTGAATCCAAATGGCGGGCAAATATATTTCGGGTTTTTAATTTTACTGTACAATTATAAATAATAAAACAAAATGGCGTCGTAAAATATAAACTAAATAAGAAATGGCTGTTAAAAATTATAATTACCACTACCACCATTAATATTTGTTGTAATACTACTAACTAAACCATATTGTGTTGTTGATGCATTATTTAAATTATTATTACTATTACTATTATTAGTATTATTATTATAATTATTATTATTATTGTGACTAGAATTATTATTATAATTATTTGTACCACCACCACAATTTTGGGATTGTCAGTGTTGCGTTGCAGCAAATTTCATACGTTTCTGTTTTTGTCGTTGATTACAAAACCATACGCGAACAACATTTTTTTTTAAATCTAATTTTTCGGCAATTGCGGCAATTTTTTCACCAGACGGACGTGGTTGGACGGCAAAATATGCTTCAAGACTACGTTTTTCAGGTGCTGCGATGGAAGTCCTTTTTCTTGAAAAAAGACTCGATATAGATTACACATGATAATTTCTTTTAATTCAACAATTGAATAAAATGTTTTTAATATTATTTTTAATATATATATATATATATATATATATATATATATATATATATATATATATATATATATATATATATATATATATATATATATATATATATATATATATATATATATATATATATATATATATATATATATATATATATATATATATATACATATATTGCTTGATTAACTGTTAATCAAAACATGGTCCTACCTTTTTTTCTCACCCGCGGGCAATACACTTGGTGCATCTGGATCACGTCGTTTATTTTTTGCTTGTGCTTCAGCCTCTTCAAGCCACGCTTGCAATATTGGTTTTAAGGCTATCATATTATTATGGGATAATGTTAAACTTTCAAATCTACATATTGTACTCTGTGATAGTGCACCAACTCCAGGTAATTTTAAATTAGCCAATGCTTTACCGACATCTGCCTGGGTAACACCTAAAACAAAAACAATTTTTTCACACGTTTGAAATTTTTTTACAAGACATTGTAGTTTTTATATATATATATATATATATATATATATATATATATATATATATATATATATATATATATATATATATATATATATAATATATTTCCAAAAATTTTATCTAAATTTTCAATTTATAAAAATAAAAAAAAATCTTAACCAAAATGTTGGAAGAAAAAATAAATTTCTTGGCTTCAACTCACTTTTTGACTTACCCAATTTAATGCGTCTCTGCTTAAAACGTTCAGCAAATGCTTCTAATTCCCTAGGATCTGTATCGGTGTCCGGATGCAATCCAGCAGCCGCCACCGCGGCTGCCATTGCCGGATGATGTGCACTAGGATGTCCATGATGTGATGGTGTATGTCCGCCTAGTGGGCCACCATGATGATGTCCCATCATATGATTCATTCCATGGTATGAACCGTGCAATTGGTGATGTGTTGAGGTAATTGGTGTGTCAGACATTGGAGTTAAGGTTGTCATAGAATTTGTCGGATCTAACATATCTAATCCATCCATTGTGTGGTGCATCTGAAATATTAAAAAAATTAACATTTAAATTTATAAGTTAGAAAAATAAAATAAATAAAACTTATTCCCCTAATTTATTTATATATATATATATATATATATATATATATATATATATATATATAAATTTATTTATTTATAATTTAATTTAAATTTGATTAAGGCAAAAATCACATGTACCAAAAAAATATCTTCTGGCAATCTATCCTTTTTGGTTTTTTATTTTTGTTTATTGAGTGTATGGTGTATGTACGCTGTAGAATGTATTTTATATCATTGGATTATTTACATATGCTTCAGGAAATTATAAAATTGCGGGTGGGCCATGTTATATATATATATATATATATATATATATATATATATATATATATATATATATATATATATATATATATATATAGATATATATAAAGAAAACGCGAAATAATGTTTTTGTGAAATTATAAAAATGTCCCGCGGGCTAAGTTGTTTTGTTAGGTATATATTACATGGTTTTGTTTACAAAATGGCAATGAAATTTAATTAGATTTTAATTTAATTGATATTAAGTAAATATATATTGTGTAAAGACGTATGAGGGGGTAAAAAATGTTAGTTCGGCGTCTATATACTTTGGCATTTAGATCAGGAAGATGGATAGTTTAAGAAAAAAAAAAATAAAAAAAAAATATTTATGTATATATATATATATATATATATATATATATATATATATATATATATATATATATATATATATATATATATATATTATATATGTATATATATATAATTATATTTGTGTGAGACATTTATCATCTTTATTTTGACATAAAATTATATTAATTAATATTTGCTACATAAGAACCAATTATGTTTTATGACAGTTTAAGTGATTAATTGATGTACAATTATTAATTGAACTTAACCCTTTGCGGTTCATTCAAACATAAATTTACCACGTCATGTGATTGATGTTTGTTTTTGGCTAATATATCTTACTTCGCTTCTATTGTTTTTATCGCCAGATTAAAATGTGATTATCAAAAATGTAATTTCGAATTACAACTTGTTGCAAAAATATATATTAGTACTATATATATATACACATAAAAAGTATAAACTACCTGCTACCTTATATTATATATAAACCGGGATCTCATAAATCCATCTTACGTGTACGAACAAAAAGTAAAGCAAGAAATACAGAAACATTAATTATGTCTCATATTTAATTCATCCACCTTATGAATCTCATAATAATTATCTTGTTCATTTAAATTTTAAATTATCCTTTTTTTTGTTGTTGTTTTTGTTATTGTATATGTGTGTGTAGAACTCCATTTAATTGTTAGGATTTTTAACAGGTTAAATTTGTTAAATTTGTTGTAGAAAATAAATTCGAAAAAAGGGTTGGATGTATCTTTACACGATACATTTCCTTATACAACCCTTAAATATGTTATATATATATATATATATATATATATATATATATATATATATATATATATATATATATATATATATATAAATATATAGTTAAGATAGACTCTCTAGTATAACAACAATATAATAATCATAAAAATAATCATAAATCATAATAATAATCCCCTCATAATTTTATTTTATATGTATATGATTTGAAAACATATAGTTAGACAACAATCAGCAGGGAGTCCCTTTTTATCGTGTATATATATATATATGTAGTAAATTCATCTCACATTTCTAATCATATGAAAACGCCCTTGAAATTACTGATTTTTATTACCTCAATTTATGATAAATTTTCTGCCAATTTTTTTTTTCTGTGGGGGTGCAAAATACACGTATGCTTATAAAATATATATCATACATGTTTCGGCGCAGCACGATGCAACACTTTTTATTTTTTTTAATATGATTAAGTAAGTTTTGGGTGGTATATAATCGTTGGCACAAATGATTTTTAAGAATTTTATTATCCCTCAACATATACACCTTACATAACCTCAAAAATATTAATAATATTATATTATGTTTAATCAAATAGCATTTTTAAAAAAGGGTTTTGCTTTTATATTATAATCTTTCACATTAATATTTTCTGGTTCCTAATGAATACCATCTGTTATACATATATTTTATGTAAACAATACGGTTAATTAGACTAAAATTATATCAAAATATGGCAAATATCAAGTCAAAAGTTATCATATGCATCCCTTTAAATATGTTGCCAGTTTGTGCTTATTGAAATTAGAGATAGTTAATATAATCAAACAAAAGATTTATTATTTTGGCATGTGGATCACTGGACTATACAAATATATTTTCTATATAATTATATATTATACACATTTATAGAACTTTGAACTTAATCGACAGAATTTTACAAAGTCTTTCCTGTTTAAGGGGTCGGTAAATCGGCCAATAGCCAGTAATCGACAAAAAATTGTTATTTCTTTTTCGTTTATTCGTGTAATTCTACATAGTAGGGTTATTAGATTAGAATACCTATTCGATTATCTATTCTATTGTTTCTTAATTTTTAACAATATCGCGCCACTTCCTGGTCACGTCCTAAAACTCTTAGATTCGGTCAATCCAATCGTCTACCATTTGTACTGGATCGATACCTCTAAATGATGATAATATATATCTACCATTTGTGCATAATTTGTGCGGTCCAGCTCAATCTCGTCATTAGCACTAAGAACTCTTCTTCCTTCCTCCACGTCTTCCTTGTTCTACGATTTTATATTATTTCTTTATTCAAACTTCTTGTACTTTTGAGAGCTACCATTGTTTCAGAATAACTTTCGTTAATTCTTGGCATTCTATACGATTTTTTTTCTCTACAAAATCAATGAACTTTCACTGATTTTTATCCGAAATAATTACACACGAGTAATAATCCCACTTCTGAAATTTGTAAGATGCAAATTAAAAAAAAAATGATTTCGGCCTATATATTTTATTAAATTCAATTTCACCAAAATACATCCGTACAGCAATGTTTCCGGCTACCAACTAATTCTATTTCTTTTTTTTGTATTGTTTGTATAGTCGGAATTCAAACCCTATAAAGTTTATGACATTATATCGTGTACAAGTGTATAGACTTTTAACATAATGGTGTACATTACTCGATCATAATATTCATATTTTGTGGAAACCAGTTCTGCATTTTAATACACTCAGCTATTGTGATGATTATGGTTGTAAATTTTATTTTTATTTTCAAAACCAACACTATTGCGTATATACAATTGGTTGGTTTTGTTATTTTGCACAAATAACCTGTATTTTGCTGATGATAATGCTTTTACACCTATCCCTCGCTTAACAAAATTAATTTATTCACGAAAAGTTCGTTAATTAAAATTTCGTAAAACGAAATTTCGTAAAATGAAATTCAAAAATATAGGAAAAATATGGGAAAAATATTCGGTAAAATATAAAATATATGTATGTAAAAAAATTTCGTAAATCGCAATTTTATTACGTATACCGTAATAGCGAAATTTCGTTTAAATTAATAAGAGTTTTCGTTAAGCGAGGGAAAGGTGTATTATATCAATTTTTCATACGAATCGTCTTGTTCGAGGTCAAATTTAAATGTAATTGTAATTTTTACGTTCATCTACAATTATTTTTGTTTTTACCTAATCGCATATAGATACAATGACATTTTTGATACATATTGCGTTTCTATTCCACCCAAAAATTCTGTGGTAGTAGTATATTAATATTGTAGTATTTAATTTTGTATTCATGCGATTTATATGTAGTGATTTAAATTTTGCGTACATACGAAAGCTAAATATTTTTTTATTTTGTTTTATGGTGATTTTTTTTGTAATTCGCTAGAACTACTGATGCACTCTTGTTAAATATATATAGAAAAAAAATTGTACGTATTTCAGTGCAGTCTGCAGGTTATACTATAGTATTAAATCATCGTTCAAATCCATCTTGGGCATATCGAGTCGATAGCGATTCCGCAAACTCCACAGCGCACGGTAGCTGGCGGCTGTGGTGTTGGTTGCGTTCTGTAACGCGACCAACACAACAGCTACCAGTTGCCGTCAGCTGTGGAGTTTGCGGAATCGTTATTCGGCTCGATACGCATTTAAGATGGTATATGGACGATGATAAACGTTGTTTGGTACTTTGAGTATAGCAGACTGTACTTTTTTGTTTAATTATTTTATTCATATACAAGTAATCTTTAAAACAATTCACTTAACTTTTGCTGGAAATTACTAAGATTCCCATTTCGGATGAGTAATTTTTAGACTTTTTTGAGTAATATTATAGATAATTAAATGTCCAGCGTTCCATCTGTGACCAGTAATTACCATCTACTCAAACAATATAGCTTAACATGTAGCAGGTTCATTTATACTATATACGTAATTATTGGCAACGAAATATCTCGATTGTTTTCGATTTATTTTTAATCACTTGTGATCCACAAGACAAATATGTATTTTTGACTGTCACGGTTTGCCTACAAATATGTATTTTTGACTGTCATTATTGCCATAGCCAATGAGCGCAATATAAAGAAACGGATGATTTCGTTTTATTACGAGTTGTATATTGCCTGAACGCAGAGAAATATGAAAAATATGAATGTGTACCAAATATGAGGGTCACCTGGTTTGACTTTCATTTGACCACTGCACAAAATATGGATTTTTGTTTTGTTGTTGTATGAAGAGTGGAGTCACAAAATATAAATAATTTTAATAAAGGTGACAGGGTAGTCAATAACGATAATGCACAATTGCAATAATGTTGACGTAGGTTACTGATTTGATCATCATATTGTCATATTATTATATTTTATATCTTATATTTATATATATATATATATATATATATATATATATATATATATATATATATATATATATATATGTATATATATATATATATATATATATATATATATATATATATATATATATATATATATATATATATATATATATATATATATATTATTACAGCATATGGATTGCAGAATTATAATTTTACAATATTATAATTAATTAATTTATAATTTCAGATTGAAATTAATTCTATTTCTTACAGCCTATGGCTAAGAGCAATTAGTTCATTAATAGATTTTGTTTTCAGGGAACCTCTGCAGATTACAGATGAATAGTGGCACAATGGAGTTGCTGATAAGAGATGACAGAATGCAGAGCGGATCAATAAAACTGTGATTGTTTTATACTAACAGTAGTTTGAATATTGGCTACTGGGAAACCGGACTAATTACGTCATTACTGACATTTATCCCTACTCCACAAAAATTTACTAACTGTTGGCTGTCACGGTTTCTGTAACCGGGTCGATCTCAATAATTAATTAATACCCTACCTTATCCTTCCAAGTAAATGTAAAAATGGGTGTGTGGTAGGCCCGGCGCTTTCCGGGAGCTTTGTCGTACATTCTAAATCAATCTATCAATCAAATAATCAAAGGGTGCTGTGACAGCCATGAAAAAATTTTAAAAGTCGTCTGCTATCTCACAGATATACGGTTGATGTAGCTACCGATGAGGAAATAACTATATAACGAAGACGAAATACCAATAGAAGATCCTTGTTCATTGTAAGAGGTAAGAGGTAGCTGGCAGCCTATACTGCTTTGGAAAATAACTTGAAAACGAGAACGAATGTGCTATATATAGTTAGGATAAAAATATGTATAAAAAAGCTTCGTTGGATTATAATTAATGATATTTTTATCGCATGCTCTAAAAATGTATATAAATTTATGCACTTGGCCAGCAGTTGTATAAATTCTGTGGTCTTTAAAGTTAGCCCTTATCACGCCTCCTAAAGATATTTAAAGAAACAGGTTTCTGTGATCGGCATGCGGCCAACGAACATTTTTTCAAAAATACGTTATACGGTGATAACCTTTCCACTTATATGTGTTGCCAGTCTATGATAATTACATTTTGTGATTGTAATGTAACAAATATCATCGACAAAGGCACAAATTATCAGTAACTGCAAATTTATAAAGTGCCAACCTTGCCATATATTAATTTATTTTAATATTAGCTCATTTTACTGTGGCACTGAATAAAAATATTTTAATGTAAGTTTTTATGATGATATAATTTCGAGTTAAATGACTTGCCTAAATATTTTTGAAATAATTTTAAAATTCAACTACACATTCGTCAATAATAAATATATTGATGAAATGTTATAATGGTTAAAACTTACATTAAATTTTAGTGATTGTTGAAAACATTCGTTAACTTGGTTGCATCCATTTGTGAGCTGGTGAATATAAGAAAAAAATCTAATCAAATGATAATTAGTATCAAAAGCACGTGATTACACATCGAAACAAATTTATTTTTGACGGGCGAATACTTTTATTTTTATTTTTTTTTTAGATTTTAATCTAAACACTTAAAAATTCGAGTGCATGCGTAATCAACCATCATTTATATAGCACGAACCCTTAATTTTGTATATGTCACAGGTACATGAAAACATTTAAATGTTTTCGAAAAATTAAATTATACCAATGAGCACACTCAAAACTACTTTACTTAATCGGAAAAATGGATATAATATACCAACAAGGAAACGAATTACATTTTTACTAGAGACACGTGACTTAGTGTTCACGTGTCAACACTAGATCTCATGAGAATTTGGATAATTTTTGTTGTTGTTGTTGTCATTTTACTTATTTTAAGAGAAAAATCATTAAACAAATCAGATATATATATATATATATATATATATATATATATATATATATATATATATATATATATATATATATATATATAAATTTGGTGGGTAAATGTATCAATTTTCATAATTGTTACACAATTTTTGTGTTTTACGCAATCATCGTACACGTGGCTTAAACGACAGTTTTCTAATTTTAGTTGTGTTTATGTCTATAAAATCAATTTGCAGAAAAACTATTAAAATCTAAACCCTTTTTTTACTTTATTATAATTCAATTAATTCTCATACCACTTATCACATATGTTTTATATTTTTTTTTTGAGGTGAACACAAAAGTTTGTCGATTCGATTACCACCCCCTCAAAAACCGATCAATTTTCCATGCTATAAAATTTTGTGGGTTTTATATATGTATATGTTTATCCCCATATTGAAAAGGGGTTTCTATCCTCGATTGTTTGTTTGATTGTCATTAAGTTGTTAATTCGTCTTGTATCAAAATATTTATAATACATAGAAAGGGGTACTTCCCCTTTTCTGCATACTGTATACATACTATTCGTTTTTTTTTTTACTTTTTTATTATGTATTTTATAACCATCTCATGAATTTTAATCAATTTGTAATCGAAAATAGTAATTTTTGATTGCAATATTTTATTTTTGGAAATTCCATAAGACTTTCTTGCGTGTTCGCCAATGAAGGGATAAAAAGGATATACAAAAGAATAAAAATTACTGTTTTTATTACATTAACACAGCAAAATTTCTCCCTGGTGGATTTCTAATAAAACTAAAGGAATATAAATTTTGTTCCGATTAGGTTGTGTATTTTTTGTATATATAGATTTGCCTGTTTTCACTGCCCCTAAGATGCAGTGTCATCTTAATGGAAGATATATGATCGCATTGGGAACATCTAATTTATTTCTAATTTTATGTATATATATATATATATATATATATATATATATATATATCCATGTGCCGGGTTTTCAATTGGTTTTGATTGAAATTAATTGTTATTTATATACGAAAATATTTCTATATGTCGCAATGGAAAACCAAAGTAAAATAAATTTTGGATGCTGTAGCTTCAATTATATAATATATCGTCTAAATAAACACATACCTGTAAAGGTCTTTGGGGTGGTCCACTCATTCCATGATGATACATTACATCATGTTTTAATTGTGTTGACATTTGAGAATGTGCATGACTACTTTGATGTTTTTGTATATCGACCGCTGCTAATGCTTCGGCTCGACTTAACAGCCCATCATTTAATCCTGAGAATATATCACCCTGAAAATGATGCAAATAATCAAAATAAATATTATTTATATAGTTTAGATATGTTATTAAAATGTCATTGACCGACATATACTATCAAAAATTATAAATCGAATTGATTTTTGTACTTTTCGTATCGAAAGACAATAAACAAATCGACCCTTCGATTCGAAAATAAGTACCTATACGTATAAATACACCATACAGTAGTTTTTCATTAAAACTAATGATAGACAAGACAAACAATAAGTTAACTATAACAATAACAATACGAAATTCACTTGTCTCTCCTATATATGTATAATATAATTCCACTCTATAATTAATTAAATGACCATAAATTAGTTAGTTTTTGTTATGTTTTTATTTCGAGAAATGGAGAAAATTTATATACATATATACATATAAAATAACAACATAGAAACATATGAAAAAGGAACACAAGTTCATGTTTTGTATTTTTGTGGTATTCGATTCTTGCCATATGGTCAATTTTCGATTTTCATTTGCTTTTCAAAAAAAAAAAAAAAAAAAAAAAACGGTGGTTAATGGGTAAACATTTATTATTTTTTGAGTTTTTCACAAACTTTCATAAGTTTCTGTTTGCTTTACTACGGTGCCCGCGTTCAAGGTAAAATGTATTTGATTAAAGGTTGAGATACGAATCTTTTGTGTATATACAAGTCCATATATATATATATATATATATATATATATATATATATATATATATATATATATATATATATATAAAGATATATATATATGTATATATATATATATATATATATATATATATATATATATATATATATATATATATATATATATTTATGCTTATGAGTAACCCAAAATAAATCGATATAAATTGTATATATCGATATGTTATAACTTATAACATTGTTGATTGGTTTTTTCGAAATTTTATAGACTCGTTAATATAAAATATTGGCAGTCTAGCCTATTCGTCTGTGTATAATAACAGAAGTCTACAAACTTTTGATTATTTTGATTCAAATTGACCCTGTACCATCGATATTACTATTAAATTATGCCACATCCTTTTTTGTAGTGAAATAAATTTGTAAGTACACGATTTATGTACTTGATTCACTTTTTTATTATTATATTGTTATATTTTTTTTTTTTTTATTTATTATCTCTTTTTTAATTTTGTGTAATAAATTAATTAATTTTATGATTAAAAAAGTATTTTTCTTAAATTTTTTAATTTTTTTTTATTACAACTGCCTATGGCTTTATTCTTGAATTTTTCTAAAAAGAAACTAACAAGATGTATGCGAATCTTACAAACTAACCTTACTGCTATTTTTATAAGTCTTAACCAATGTTAATACTTATTATTAGTGGGCACCATTTCAGCTCTTCTCAGTCGTCTGTATCTCGATTGTTTTAGAATGTCCCGGGCCAAAGCTTTGGGATGTGTCTCTAGTTTTGAACAATATCTCGAACTATAGGTTCTAATTGTAAATTTAATGGTTAAAATACCGAGGTCATGATATATGTTGGTGTTTCGAATATACCAGGGAGCATTCGTGATCCTACGAAGTATTTTTGATTGTGTACGTTGCAAAAATTCTCTATTTGATACGCTGGTGGATCCCCATAACTGAATACCATATGTCCATATGGGCGTAAGTATCGCTTTATATAGTAAAACTTTATTGTCGAGTGATAATCTTGATTTTCATCCTATTAGCCAATACATCTTAGCAAATTTTATTTTATTTGAATACGCTTTGCTTCTATATGCTTTTTCCATGTCAACCTTTTGTCCAGATGTAACCCTAAGTATTTAACACTAGATTGCTGTGGAATAGTTACACCGTTCAATTTAACTTGTGGGCGTTTGTTAAGTGTGAATGTAACATGTGTTGATTTATTTTCATTGATTTTTATTCGCCAAGTCTTTAGCCAGTTTACAATTTTATTCAGATGACTTTGCAATTGCGTTGAGGCAGTTTGATGATTTTTACAAGACACTAATATGGCTGTAGCATCAGCAAATGTTGATATAGCTGCATTGCAAATGGGCGAATCGGCTGCATACAACAAGTATAAAATTGGTCCCAATAAACTTCCTTGTGGAATACCTGCTAATATCATTTAAACCGCTAATATCATTTAAACCAGTGGTTGCTGCGTTTTGTTTAACTAAGTATTTCCTTTGAAGAAGATAGTTTTCAAGAACTACTTGGAACTGCTTCGGCAAAAGTTCATTAACTTTGTATATTAAACCTCTATGCCAAACTTTGTCGAAAGCTTGTGCAATATCCATGAAGACAGCAGAACAATATTTTTTTTCTTCGAAGGTGAGTTTGATTGCGTTGACAATCCTGTAAACTTGCTCTATAGTGCTGTGCTGATTTCGGAAACCAAATTGGTGATCTGGTATAATATGCCGTTCTTCTAGTACTGGTTTCAGTTTTCTTAGTAA
Organism: Tipula confusa; assembly: GCA_963556175.1. Classification (NCBI taxonomy): domain Eukaryota; kingdom Metazoa; phylum Arthropoda; class Insecta; order Diptera; family Tipulidae; genus Tipula; species Tipula confusa. Next base: position 180,529,600 of record OY744477.1, read on the forward strand.
CAATTTTTCAAATAGCTTTGATATCGTGGAGATTTGTGTCTCATCTTTTCCAGGCTTATGTATCATTGTAATTTGCGATATCTTCCACTTTTGAGGAATGTATCCAGTTCGCATGATTGCGTTGAGGATGTACGTTATTAGTTTAATGCATTTGTCTGGTAATTCTTTAACCATTTTCCCGGTAATAAGATCATGTCCTGGTGCTTTTTTCGGACTTATGCAGTTTTTTATTGTGCTCTTAACTTCCCTCCACTTGAACCGTTTGGTTTGGTAGCATGTAGTTGTTAACTTGTTCATGTGGTGAGAATACGCTTTTTAGATGAACAGCAAAAGCATAGGCCTTTTCTTCATCACTTTTTGCCCAATTGCCACTTGGCAGTCTAATGGGCGAACACGAGTTTGCCGGCCTCTTAAAACTTTAAGTAGCTTTCCATAAGGAATAGTCTGTTCTCTCTGTTGTCGGGAGTTCACTTAAATAGTTTTGGATACCTTCATTTTCTTCTTCCCTCAGAGCTACTTTCAGGGATTTAATTGCTCGATTTAATTTCCATTTTAATATCGGCGATCTTTGCTGCTGCCACTGCCGTCGAATTTTTCGCTTTTCTTGTATTAATTCTTGGATGTTTTTAGGAAGTTTATTAATTTGCTCAAAAACACTGATGTTTGGTGTTGCTTTTTTGCTGCTACTTCCACTAGATCTCTGAGGTAGGCTTCTGCTGCATCAATATTTGCTGGTGTGCTAAGAGGAATATCCAGTAGGTAATTCTCTTCAATTTGTCTACTGTATTGATCCCATTTAGTTTTTTTATTTGTCAGGCGTTTTTTCAGCCTTTTTTCAGGGCATCAGTACTCACTGTTATAATTACTGGTGAATGATCGGATGATAAATCGTAACAATCTGTTGCCATAGCATTTGTACGTGCAATGCCTTTAGTTATACAGAAGTCTATTAGATCAGGAATTTTCTTTTTATTCGTAGGCCAATATGTTGGATGCCCCGCTGATAAATAATCCAAACAAAGTTCATCCATAGCTTCATAGAGTTGCTTTCTTTTCGGAGTCGTCAATCTTGAACCCCCATTGAGTATGTTTTGAATTATAATCACCTCCCGCAATGAATTTATTGCCTATAGATGGTTAAACTAATCTAAGAATTGCTTCTTTTTTATTGCGTGTTTCGGTGGGTAATAGACTGATAATATTACACAGTTTCCAGACCAATCGTCCAGGCAGATATTTCTTGCTTGGATATGATCTTTGTCATATTTCTCAAGCTCAAAGTGTTTTAGTCTTCTTTTAATCAACACAGCTGTACCACCATGTGCTTTACCATCAGGATGTTTAGTGTCGTATACTGAATACCCATTAATTTTGAAAAAGTTTTTTTTGGTGAAGTTTCTGATTTTAACATTATGTCAATATTGTGCTCGATAAGGACTTCTGTTTTGTGTTGCGCAAAGCCGTATGTTGCATTCCATATGGCTATTTTGAGGACAGTCATTTTTGGGTTTTCACTACTAACTGCATCAATGTGTTCATATTTTGCATCATTAGATCCATGGTTCTCTCCATCATTGACATAAAGCTTTGCATCATATCTGTAAGCTTGTTTAACGCAGTTGAGATGTTAGTTGAGATATGCCTTTAAGTATACTTACATATGAAAAGTTTGGATGCACAGCACTATTGACGGTCGACTTATGGTTTCTATTAGTATAAACTTCTTCTGGTTGTACTTCAATATTAGTTTGATGTAGCTTAAACATGCGTTGTTCAGCCCTTTGTTTAGGGTTGATTCTTCTTTTCAGGTCTTTATATACTGGGCACCCTCTATAGTTTGCCGTATGATTTCTAGCGCAGTTACTGCATCTTTTTGCAGACTCATCAGTTTTAGTTTTGTTGCATTGTTTGGAACTATGAAGTTCACCACAAATAACACACACATCATTTAGCGTGCAGTAGGCTCGTGCCCGTATTCTTGACACTTTACACACTGTACTGGTCCGGTTCTTTTCTTAGGTTCTTCGCGACTGTAATGCGACGATGCAGGAGATATCTCAAGATATATATTGTATGCTTCGCTTTAACTGGTTCTGGCAAAGAAGCCTTCAGCAGCGAGCGCAGCATGAATATCGTTAGTGTCCACGTAACTATCGATTCCTTTTATTATAATGACTGAACCTTTTTGGCTTTTTAGTTGATATGTATAGAATCGTTTACCAGCCCTATCAAATGGTTGATTAGCGTTCTGTAAGCATCAATGTTTAGTGGTTAAATTTTAGTTTCTTTAATGTTTCCTCTTTTAATCGAAGAAACATAAAAGTTACCCTCCGTAAGCACTTCAATTTGTTTTATTATTTCTCTATTTGATTCTTCTCTCAAATATATTGGTGGCGGTTTTTCAGTTTTCACCTTATTTTCTGTAGGTGGATCTTCAGAAGCCTCGTTAGTTTGCAAGACAGAAAAACGGTTTCCATGTAGTAACTCAACACTGGCCACTCTACTAAATTTGTTTACACTAGCACTTGCCTCTGATCTTGGGCTTTTTTTCTTTTATTTTGAAAAGTTATATATCTGTCCATACCTGTTTGCACGAGTTTTTGTTCGAATTGACCTACATCACTTTTTGTATAATTGTCTTTTGTCAACGATGCACTATCAATTACATTTATGTTCGTTGCAGTTTGTTCAATTCTATTCTTTGTTTTCACTTAGTAAAGAAGAATTTGCTGTTGAAGCAATTTTTGCTGTTGAAGCAATTTTTTGCATATTTTTAACATATTTTAATTTAATTTTAAATAAAATCTGATATCATCATTTCACACGGAACTATTTTATTTTTATCAATTTTAATTATATTTTTTAATGTTTACTTGACGGTAGTCAAATTGCGACTGATTATTAAAATAAGCTAGATTTTATTATTTTATGGTGGCCTAAAATTTGCTTCATAAAAGGGTCATTTAAGTTTCAAAAATGTTTAAAACTTTAACTACTTAAGACTAAATAATTGATTTATATATGATTACGTATTAGTCGCTGTGTTTAACCACCAGATCTCTAATAAATTTTAATTGACTTTTCTTAGTAAACATTGGATTGTATCTTAGTTCTTCTGTTGTATAATTAATGAATCTAGAATGATCAAAACCATATTACTGTGTGATTTAAATTAAACCATATAGGGCATCCATATGTGGTGATCGGTCGAATTAACGTTTGGTAACAAATTCATTTGACAGTGTTGCTAAAAAGTTTCGCTTTAAATATTTTTCTATTTATAATAAATGCCCTTCTTGCTTTCGTTAGCTGTATTTTAATGTGCTCGTTGAGATAACAAAACCTGTCGATAAATACACCAAAATATTTAATTTTGGATTTATTTGGCAGCTGTTTGTTGTTTAATTTAATTTTGAAGTTTTTCCAATTGTTTTTTGTGTCACTAGTTGCGAAGCATACCGATTTTCTGAATACAATTGTTTCACATTTTTTTTTATTTATGTTAATTCTCCACTTGTGGAGATAGTCCTTTGTAAAATTTACTGCTTCCTGCAGACTATCTTCGATGCATTTTATTTTAGAATTTGCGCCGTAAAGCACTATATTATATCATCAGCGTATGCTATGCATTGTACTTTGTCAGAATTTAATTTTGTGTTTTCAATTAAATCTTTTATATGTAAGCTAAATAGTAAAGGTGCGGTGATCGAGCCTTTTTTGTATTTTAAATTGATGATTCGAAACTTCAACCCCCTTTGTAGTTTCAAAATTTATGTCTTACAGCATCTCATACAAAATTTGCAGTATTTCTGGTTGAAATTTCATCTTATTCAATTTGAATAATAATCCATCTAAACAAACCGATTCAAATGCTTTCTCCATGTCTATTAAAACGGTTCCCGTGCATATTTTAGTTTTGTAATTGCGTGTACAGTAGAATGCTGATGTCTTTAGTTATGATTATTTGATATATTTTGCCCAAGTTGCTCAGTAAACTTATTGGTCTATAGTTTTCCGGATTCGAATGATCTTTGTTTTTTTCTTTATTGGATAGATTTTAGCGCATTCCCAACATTTCGGAAACGTTTTATTGTTTAACAAATAATTAAACAATGTACATAATTCATCTACGAATGCCTCCGATAGGTGTTTGAGAGCTATACTAGGTAGACCATCCAATCCATATGATTTTTAGTTATGGATACCTAGTATACCTTTTAATTCCCTTATTGTTATGAAATAATTTTCTTCTGCGGTTTGAATCGGTGCGTTTGCCTTATTTTCCGCTGTAAATTGTGTTGTTATTTTCATGCTTTTCATCCTGATGTGTGGTCTTTTATTTTTTGTACAGTTTTTTTTATGCTTTCTTCATGTACCTTTTTTCCTAATGCTGGATTGTATTTTGTATGATTTTCTATGTGAAGTCCTAATATTTTAAGATTATCTATTTTGTTGTGGCAGATGAAATTTGAATCATTATTTGGCAGATTAGTCCAGTCTATGTTTAAAGTTACGTATTTTGTCATTTCATCTTCCGGGATTTTAAGATGATGATTTGCATTCTCCGTTTTCGCGTAACAAATTTTTTCAACTTAGCAAACATTTTTGAGTTTGGTTTTATTGCTTCCATTTCCATTCTTAATTGATCATTTACTTCTATTTGTACATTTTGTGTGTCAATTCGTTTGTTCTTTTTAATAATGCTTTGTAGGTCATTTTCTGTTGAGTTGTTAAAGTGCCATTTTTTTTGCGTTTTTTTGTTGGTTATGATTTAGCTTAGTTTCGTTTAGTAGCATGATATCCAGGTTATGTTCATTAATGAATTTTAATAAATTAAGACGCCTTGTTATACTGACAATTAAATTTATATTAAGTGAAATAATTTTAATGTTGTTTATATTTTTGTCAATATATTTAATAGTGTCGCAATTTGCTCGCTTTGATTGTCTATTATATTAGCCATTTTTTGTACTTTTATTGCCAACGTTTGAACTGAAATTATTTCTGAATTTGTTTCTTTTTCTTTTTAACATATCAGAAAAAGTACCATTTTTTTCCTAACCGGGATTGAAGGTGCAAATTGGGCTGGAAGTCTCTTTTGTTGAACTGATTTTATTTTGAGTTTTAACTTTTCTTTTGCGCTTTTGTAAATTGGACATCCTTTGAACGATGCTGGGTGTCCTGTTGTCTTACAGTTTGTGCAATATATGTTTTTGTTCTCCGTTTTTTCTTTTATAGGACACTCGGCTGGTTTATGGTGATTATTACATTTAACGCATCTGTATGCTAGAAGGCTCTTTGCTGCCACGTTTCCGAATCGTTGACATTTATGACACTGTTTTATTTATGTTATAGACGTATGTCTTAATGGAATAATTTTTAAATGTCTAAATAAAAATAGGGTAGAAGTTAACAGTGGTTTGCGTTAACAGTGGTTCTCATTATACAATTTTGAGCATTTGCAGCATAGTTCCCGTTATTCAAAGACAATATTATTTTGTTTTTGGGTTCTAGAAGAGCATCTTCAGTGTTTTTACCATGTCTGGAATCAAATTGACTTTGAAAAAAAAAATTAAATTTTGACAATAAGTTAAATAACTTATTCTTAATTATTTTTTCAAATATTTTAGAGAAAATTGAAAGCACAGAAATTGAAAGATAACTGAGTATGCCTCCCTTTTTATGTAGTGGTATGACTACAGCTTTCTTTAAAACCTTAGCCCAATTTTATCATTTAATTTAGACCTATCAATCGTTTGCCTAAAACGATTAGGCTCGTTTATACCCTTTTTTGAAGGTTTTTGAGTGATTTCAAGATATAATATGCAATATAGTTGAATTAGTTTCACTGATTCTAGTGAACAATTTTAGTACAATTTGACTCATTGAAATATTTATATTTAAATCACACATGATATTAAGGTCCTGATAAGTTGAAAATTCTTCAACAAACTCAAAGATTGGACAAAAACTAAAACGATGTACGCAAACCAAACAAAACTCAAGAGTAAAAACTCAAGAGTTCATTTAAATATGAATTAAGGGGTGCAAAAATTGTATCTCTGTAAGCTTCGGGATTTTTGGTGGATAATCCACAAGATATCTGGATATAGAGGAATTTCTTATTAATGAAAGATTTAACATTTGATCGTGATCAATACAATTTACAACAGTCATTTAAAATTTATTCACGATTTTAGATTGATATTGAAGTTCCTGCAATTTGAAACTCAGTGACTCGTTTTTGTAAATTGGCTGACTCGTTAGAAAACACATAATATACCCTTAAGTTTCCTTTTCAGTTTAGAATGAAGCACTTTGATCTTTGAATTTCGACGGCAAAACTTAACATAAATTTTACCAATAGCGGCTGGATTTTTAGTTTTACCGCGGTAGGAAAAGCTTATATCGGTTGCCTGAATCTGCAAACCTAAGTCTTTTAATTTCCAGTGTTTCCTATTATCGCACCCCATCTGCAAACACACTAAATACCATATGTAGTTTTTGCAGGATATTCGAAGGTTTTTGTGAATATGTCGCTCAATTATTTCTTAGCTGCTGAGACCATATTGTATCCGTTTTTTACGTAAAATCGGCCGGTCTTTAAATCCCAAAATTTCAAAACATGTACTGGTGGTCTGATTGGGCTCAATGATACCTCTAAGTATTGGTTTTGTTGACTACATAAACGGTAGTAAATTTGATTTAAATTCGCTCAATCCGCTCAGTCTTTCGATTCGGGATCTGTTAATTTGTATACCGCACTCGGATAGTGCACTCGTTGGTGACAAAAACTTTTTGATTAGAAAACTTTTTATTCTTTCTTTTAGCATTCCATAATAGGTCCACAAATTCATTTTAGAAACATGTCGTAAGCATTTGTTGACATTTTTCAGTTTTCTCTTTATTGTTATTTTCTGCGTTCATGATAGGTAAACCGCACATGTATTTTCTGGATTTTGTAAGTTTAAGATTCGTGTCATACACTTCACGTTTAAATTTATAGGCTCGTTTTTATGTTTTATCCACTCGTTTAAAAAAATGATTAATGCCATCGAATTTTCTCTTTTGTTCATCTCCACTCTATGATTAGGGAAAATTCACTATCAAAACTATAGTTATATATTGGACATTGCCAATCGATTCCAATTTTAAACTTTAACTTTAAGGATCAAAAAGAATATCTTGCCCGAGTTTTCACTTGATTTTGAAATGAAAATCAGCAGTACATCAATAGCAATATATTTTAAGTTTTTACCATGGTGCAATTTTAATGTAGTCGAAATTTCATAAAAAATGCAGAATTTCATGTTAAAAACTATTTCTATACATCCTTTACCCGTTCTTGCACGCAATTAAAAAAATTAAATCTACTTCCGGAAAAATAAAATTTAGGAAATTAGTATTTATAATATAAAAAAGTATATAATCACAATTCTTAACCACTAACTACTTCCGGTCACGTGTTTCCTTATTTTGTTTTATTTTTTTCATTCCCTGATTACAACAAGTGTACAGATAAGAAACCACTTGATGTATTTTCTATTTACAAAAATCGTATATACGCGCATAGTGGTTATGTTTTTTTTTATGAATCAATTTATAAAGCATTTCAATATAAATGTACTCATATGTATATATATTTACCGTCAGAGGGTTGATTTGAAAAATATTGGGGGAGTTTTTTGAGTGCATTGTTGCTGTTACTTTTATTGTTTGTATACTATATAACTATCCGACATAAAATAAAAAAATAATTTTACGGGCAAAGTGTTAGAATTTTTATGATGTTCAAAATTGGATTAACATATATGCAGTAACTGGTGCGTGGTTAATAAAAACAGGTGAATCATTTCGATATGATTTAATAAATTATAGACATATTTAAGGGTAGATAAAAAAAAAAAATTTATAATTTTTTTATATAGTATAGTACTTACATTGTGCCTAGAGGACCATGAGTTACACATTAATGAGGCATCTTCTAAGAATCGACTCTGAAATGGAATAACAATAGAAATAGTTAAAAATAATTGATATTTACTTAAATTAAATGAAAATGATAAGCCCTCCTCTGTAAAATGATTTCGAGCTAATAAATTTGCATACGACTTTTATTTATTTATGTTTATTACATAAACAAGCGATGTTTTAAGAAGTTTCGATTTTTTACCGACTGTATATATATATAATTAAATATTTACATTTCGTTAACGAGAACCATTTAATTGATTAGAAAATTGAAAATTAAATAAACAAACAAATTGGGAAAATTGGAAAATTATTTTTATTATTATTTGTTTTCCACTTTGATTGTTCTTCTTTTATGTTTTTATCGAGGTCCCCCATTCAAAAAACCAAATTTTAAGTATAGTTTCGTTTGTTGTTTAATTGGAAATTGGTTCACACGTTGATTTGTGACGGTTAAAATAATGTGTACAGTCTTACACGTAATGACGTACGTATGTATATGTTGACGTCGTTAAGAGACTATCATTTTTAAAATACGAAAGACAAAAATTCCGCCGTTATAAAACATAAATATTACAACCCGCCGCACGAAAAGTTATTATCCCATAACGATATTTATACTATATGAATCAGTTATTTTACATACACATGTATATGTATGATGTGAGACTGTGTTTAAAAAACACATGTTTACAACCATTTTTATATAAAATTTTCATAATTTTTCATGCAAACCACGTGACCAACTAAAACATAAAATTATTTTCGTTTTATTTTTACTAAAATTGTTTTCCAAATATTATATTTTTTGGCGTTTTTTTTTTTTTGTTCCTGGATCTTTCCTCCTCTCTTTCACAACAATTGCACTTTTGTGCATTATGTTGGAAAAGTATAAACATTATGAAAAAATGGCGACGTCGATGTTGGAGTGAAAATTAAAGAAAAATAGATCAATATTCGTGTCGCTGTGTGATTGGTTGTTGGGCGGAGAATCAAAATACAAAATGTGGAGAGGACCTAAATGTGAATATTAAAGGGAGAAAACGGGAAAATAGACGAGACGGAAAGAAAAGTTGGGAAAATAATTTTTTTTTTGTTTAAAAGGGGAAATTAAAACATAGCAAATTTTTAAATTAAGTTTTTTGTTTTGATTTACCTAGAGCCAAGATAAACATTTTTTAAATTTGGTTAAAGCTTTTTACTGTGTCAAAGTTTAGTTAAGGAAAATCTTTTCTTTTTTTTTGTATATATATGCATAATTGCATATTGACCGAACTATACGCGGCGTAGTGCGGTTAAAGCGACTTTTCATTACTTAAATTGGTATTAATGATGAGATTCCTATTGTAGTGTAAAATCCGTTTACATAGTTAGTGAAAAGGCAACATAATGAGCAGATGGTGTAAATTAGGACGTTAAAAGTTAACTAGGAAAAAGTTAAGATATTGGAAATTCGTTTTAAGTTTTGTATTTAAATTTAACAGATTTTTGAAAACCAAAAAAATCCCAAGCTTTGTCACCATATATTTTAAAATTTTTCTATCACATTAATTATTAATAGGACACACGCAATTCAATCATTTCAATTATCCTCCATGATTGATGTTCCACTTTTACATCATCGCAGCTAAATTATGGGTTTCTCCGGTCACGACAAAATAAATTTCCACTCTATAATTAAAACTTTTTTCCTTCTTTTAATATACTTTCAAGTTGTTGTTCTTTCTTCTTTAATAAAATAATAAAAAAAAAATTCCTTGGAAAATAAAACATTAGAAAAAATTAATTGTAATTTCCATTTTTTTTTATTTTAAAGAAAAAGTCTAAAGTTCATTTATAATTCATCAATTGATTGTCAGTTAGAAACTTTAAAACTATAAAAAATGTGTGCTTTGTGTGTGTAGCTGTATATATATATATGTGAGATATATACGTGTTTATATTTATAAAGGTGGTTTTGGGAGGTGATTCCACTTTATTCTGTGAGCTTTATTTTTGTCTATATGTACGGTTTACTTTATATGGAATATATAGATCGCGTGATTAATATCAGCAAAATAATACACAACATTTTCTTTGGAAAATGTTCGTCCAATAATAGGGTATCGTATATACTTGTGGCAAGCGGATGGATATGTAAGAAATTATAGGGTTCGTTATAGAAACATTTATTTCTTCTTGTGGTAGGGAAAATATATATCGCTATATACCTATATACAAGTAGAACACACTTGTATTTGTATATCACCATAAATAACTGCAAATGCACCGCAGGATGTTAATACATACACGATTATATGATGCATATATTTAGATGTGATTTAGCTCATTGTCTGAATAAAATTCAATTTCTGTACCTACAAATCTTAAAATTGCAAATGGCAACAGCTTCTGTCCAAATAAAACTTGTCGTATTTTACCAATTTGATTATAATGGTAACATAAATATCTCAACGACATCGCTTCAGGCCTGGTTAATATTTCTGGTTTAGAAATGTCCAACACAAAAAAACCTATATAAAAAATAAAATTTTGTTTTGTTAAGTTGGTTGCCTGACTAATAAAACTAACTTCGTGGTGAACATTTTTTCACCAGAAAATCATGCTAGCACGCAGCTTGAGCTAGAGAAAATGTTTAGTTTTTGAATTACGTTATAAAATGACGTGCACAAAATTGCAGATAGTGTTATAGAATATTGATATATAGTATCATAAAAATATTGGTCCAGAAAGATATTTAAATTGTATACTTTGAGACCGGACAGGCTGTGGCCAATCAACTCATTTGTTCGTGATTTTCTCACGTTTTGAGTCGATGTGCTTGAGAAATTACACATATTGCGTTGTTGTACTGTATGGAATTTCTGTAAAGGTATATCTAATATTAAATTAAAAAGGTAATTTTACCATTGGCAAATTACTGCTTGAGATAAATTATTTAAATTACTCGTTAGCTTCTTCGCGTTTTTTAGATCAGTACTACAAGATAGCGTGCAATAAATGGGACTATTTTTTTAAAACATTTACTTAACTAATTATGCGAAATACAAGTGTATGTATTTTTTTTAATGAGTATGGCAGAAGGTGTTGGTGAATTAAAACCTCTAAATATAGAGAAATTACCAATTTAGCAAATATCAATCATTTTCCAATAAATATATAATCTATGCATGTATAGAGCTCCTGGTATATCGACATTAAAAAAAATATATATATTTTTTTTAAATTAATATTTAAACAATTTGTGTGTAACATTCACGTAATTTAATTTTAATTTATAGAAAAAATTTTAGTAACAAATTCTAGTATTTTATTCCCAATCAATTGGAAAATTAAAAAAAGTTCTATAATATACAAATAAAATTGCTTTCAGTTTTTCATTATTATTATTATTACTACCCTTTTTATATTTCAAAACCATTTGTTTAAATTCACACAATATTAAATAATTTAAAATTTAAATTTAAAAACGAAAATGTGATAAATTCTATCTAGTGATGCAAAATACACACCCAGGCCGCATAATATTCTAAAATATGTATATAAAGTGTGTGCGGTAATTTATATAAATATATTTATATATATATATATATATATATATATATATATATATATATATATATATATATATATATATATATATACATACATATATGTATATTTATATATACCAAAGTAGCCAACTCAATATATTTTAATATAGACACTGTTCATAACAACCTGACGTTAAGTGCAGGGGTGAGGTATATATATATATATATATATATATATATATATATATATATATATATATATATAAATATATATATATATATATATATATATATATATATATATATATATATATATATATATAATATTAGTTTTAATAGTTTTCAGGATTAAACCAATAAAACAAAAACAATTTCATTATAATTATATATGTAAATTATATATTTTTTTTCTGTCGATTCTTTTATGTAACTAACCAATTGATATAACTATAATTTTAAATAATTACTGATATCATTTGGAAATAATATATAATATAGTATATACCTATTTTTTTTAAAATTACAGTGCAACATACGAAAATTGAACAGTTAATGTGATGAGATAATTTTGACAAATTTAAAAAGAAAATGGCATCTTACATGTTGTAATTCATATGCAAACATTTAAATCATTCAATAACCCCAACTAACTCAATTTATATATATATATATATATATATATATATATATATATATATATATATATATATATATATATATATATATATATATATATATATATATATATATATATATTATCAAAACCAACACAAATGTATATACAAGCCATGAAGTTGCGATACTTATGCCAAAAAGTGACTACTATACCTAAGTATTAGTGTTGTGACGTAGTATAATTTGTATATACTTTTATTATATGCTTTGATGTAAATAAAAAATGAATACGAATGATGGAACAACAGTATGTTGCGCTCTTTAAGACAAAGCAAAAAACAAATTTATTATTTAACGAGAGAGAGAAGTATTGTTATTATTATTTACTTCATTATATACTATACTATTTACTATGAATTTAGAGCAGAATGGACAGTGCAAAATATAATTTTTGTTTCGTTTTTTTTGTAGAAATGTTATGTACTTTGAATTTAGAGGAGTATGGACAGTGCGAAATATAATTTTTTGTTTCGATTTTTACTGTAGTCAAATTCACTAACACATACACCAAATAGTAGTCATAATATGTTTTACTTAGCCAAGCTTCATGTTTCTGAACTCTGCAATCTGTTCTGGGGCCGAAGCTCTCGGCACTTTCTCTTTCGCAGTTAATTTTTAACGTCCTACCTTACGCCGTCACCAGCCAAATTGAGGACGCACGAATACAGGTTCGATTTTTAAATCCATCTGCACATTGCATTGCTCCAGCCAGCCTGCACTGACATGGACGATGGTTCGGCCCATGGATTCTGCACTCCAACAGGGGGTCATAGTTGTGTTCATCGTCATCACCGATCGAAATCAGGTGATGAAAAATCCCTTTTGCAACCCTCCCCCGTTGGGATTCGAACCCGGTACCTCCCGTCCCAAACACCGCAGCTTTAACCACTGCGCCAATTGCTCGGTAAGCTTCATGGCTTGTATAATATACAATAGTGTTGGTTTTGATATTATTCAAAATAATTATGTTTTGTGTCTCCACTCATCTTACAACAACAAAACATAATTTCATATTTTGTTCATATTTTGTGCAACGGACAAATGAAAGTCAAACAGGGTGACTCTTCATAATTTGTGCACACTCATATCTGTGTGCGTTTGGGCAATATGAAATTCAAGAGCAACCGCATCATCCGTTTTTATATTGCGCTCGTTGGCTATGGCAATAAAAAAACTAGACAATCGAAATATGTATATCAGTCATGTGCCGGATAAAGTGGGAATTCCACAATAAAACATTTACTGTCCGTATTTTTAAAATGGGATACAAACATAAATTTATTGGTTGTGTGAACAATCAAACTTACCTTAAAGATAAGTTTGACAATGATCAGTGCTGCCGGGCATTGCTTAACTCAGCATCCGAAGCTTCTCTAATTGTCCAATCATGCATGAACAAATTGCATCTACCTCACCAAAATTCCCGAATTTCGAGACGTGATTGCGACATTATTTTAGAAGGAAATCAATTCTTTAAAATCAGGGCCACATGGCCTCATTGCACAGAACACTTCATTTGGATAGATTATTTCAGGAAGTGAAGAACAACTCAAACAGCGGACCACATTATAAATTGTGTTCAACATCGATGAAACTTTACGCAAGTTTCATAGGAGTTAGAAGATGTAGCTTCCAGACCAATATTGACTCCTGACCATGAATATTGCTACCAGGTACTCTTCTGTTGCTTTCTCTTTGCTAAAGATGCCAAACGACCAGGAATCTCGGTTTGGCAAGCTCTTTTGCGATTCAAATCTATGGAAACAGAACGATAGCGGCATATAGATCTACAGAACGTATATAAATCATGGATAAATAACAGTAGCTCCAATCATCTGACAGAAATTCAACTTGAACATCTTGATAAATTTTACGTAAATAAAATTGACTGTCCTTATTCTAGTGACTCGTTGATGCCAACTATGATATAGAACCATGTAGCATCGCCAGACAATCCAGCTGTTGCTGCATCCCGAGAACCTATAAGCTTAAAAGACCTAATGATACGTGACTGCAAAGAGAGAGTTTCATAATGCAAGAACGCTGGAATTGACATGGGCCAATTGAATTTTCTACAAAAATAGATACAGGAGGAAAATTCATCAAAGCACATACTTAGTTGAATTGCGTGCATATCGATCAAGGCGGTTCCGACAAAGTTTGTCTGCTACTCACTTTATTATGTATTCATGTGACAACGAGAGTCATTTCTTACGTGCATCACCTTACACAGACAAATCGGCATCCCAAACTCACTTTTGAAGAACTCAAGACCTTGTTGTGTCAGAACGATGTGATCTTAAATGCAAGACCACTCTCACCGGTAACATAAGATCGTTCTTGCAACTACGCCAGCTCATTTCTTGACCACCACTTTGCTATTATCCTAGAATAATACGAAGAGGCTTGGGATCAAACCTCTATACTATAGTTGGAAGTCACCTGTTGTATTGATATAGGACGACTTCACTAATCGTTTGCGTCACCTGTCGTATATAGCTCAACGTCTCCGATAGTTTTTAATATCATGTTCGAATTTATGTTTCGTAAAAGTTAACCACCTCAAGACAATATCTTGTACCGTCAGGCCATCCAGGCCAGGACATGTTTAGATGATATCTGTGTAATTGGACTGAATAGCAACGGCGTAAAAGTACTATACTGGATCATCTTGTATGATATTCGGCTTAGTTTGGTCTCTAAATAAATAAGTCCAAAATTCAATAAATTAATGCAATGACATTACAATAAAACAATAACTACCCTGTGAAATGATCTATATTATACACCGCCTGCAATACATAAAACTTGATTGTACCGTTTATCTACATTTATTTTTTTACGTTTCATTGTATTTGCCGAAAATTTTTTAATCATTTTGAATATTGTGCATCGCAATCAATCGTTCGTACATTAAAATAAATTAAAATTGTCAAGTGGAAATATTTATAGTTTATGTGATAGTTTAAAGTTGGTAAGCACATAAAGTGCAAAGTGTACATTTTAAAATTATTAGTGTCATAGTTAAAAGAGTTGAAATTGATGTAGTTGAAAGTGAAAATATTTTTGGTGAAATTAAAATGCAAAAAAAAGATGTCCGACATTTTTGTTCTGACTTTATAAGTGTGTTGTTGTAACAAGTGTTAAGAGTAGTACATGATTTGTAACACAAACTCTTTTTTAACAACGCAAATAACGCTATAATGAGGTAGGTTATTTGAATTTTTTTCATTTTCGTTAATCTTTTATTGTATTTCAAATTTGGCAACATAATTTTATCAGCTGAGTTCTATGATTATAATCATAAAAATAAATATTTTATTGCAAGGTTACTAAAATGTGTTGTGAGATTGCTATTCAGTGTTAGTGCGGTGGTTTTTATATTATGTTCTTTGAAGTAAAATCTTATAGGTTCGCGTCACCGACATGCTAATTTTTGTTATTAAAAGGTAATTACTTTGGTATGGCAAGAGCCTGCTATTCATTATTTGATGAGTTCTAATGAAAATTTTTTAATAATTATTTAAAATATTTGTTATTCCCGAAAACATGATTTTTACGAAACTATTATACATTTTAACGTTGGTAATTTTTAGGAACTAGACAGAGTATCCTGAAGTGCCGTTTCAGCTTCTTGCGATTTTGCGATTTGTTTCATTTCTAAGTGAGTCTCGACAGATGAAGTTTCGTGGTTTGATGCTCGAGACAGTGTATCGACAACCACGTTATCCTTGCCTTGGATGTGTTGTATGTCAGTAGTAAACAACACAAAATCCAAGTGGAGAGTTTGTCGCGGGTTGCGCTCAGCCTTGGATTGAATCGTTCGAGTGAGCGGTTTGTTGTCGGTGTAGACTGTAAAATCTCGATGTTCGACATAGTGTCGAAAATGTTTGATCGCTTGGTAGACAGCTAGTAGCTCTCTGTCGAATGCGGAATATTTTTTCTGCATTCGAAAGTTTCTTCGAAAAGAAACCAAGCGGCATGGGAATACTACGACAAGTAGTACGAGCACCAATGACATAATAATTATGTGCTACATAATTATTTATTTTTAGACTTATTTGAAGCTTTGCTCAATTGCATTTTAAAATCAGTACTGGAACGATTGTGCGGTATTGCGTAGTTCAAATGGCATTCAAGTAAACTCAAATAAACCAAATGGAGTAGTGATTGCCGTCTTGTGAATATCCTCAGGTGCGACTGGGATAAGATGATAAGCTCGGACCAAGTCGATCTTTGTGAATATCTTGCAAACTTGTAAGAACATGAGGAAGTTCTGGGTATGGAGAATAGGGTAATGGTAAGGTACCGTTACCATGTTTAACCTGCGGTAGTCCCCACTTGGTCTCCATAATCTTTGTTCTTCTTTTTGACCAAGTCAAGTGGACATGATACTTGTGATGCCGATGGCCGACATATTCCCGATTGTATCATGTGTTGGAATTCCGTTGTGGCCGCTTTGTGTCGGATCGGACCCAATCTTCTCGGTCTGGACACCGGTAGTTGTCCTGTATTCACTATGTGGTGTACTACATTATGCTTAACGGGTGCGTTGTAATTTGGCGGAACTGTTAAGGTTGGAAACTTTTTTAATAGCTTGCCGTACCCATTGTCAATCCGGAAGTTCCGGGGCGAAGGTGTGTTCGCTTGTGTCTGTGACACATTGATCGACAGTTGCGTGGCTGGATCAATCAGCTTCCTATTCTTAAGGTCGACTAGTAAGCCGTATTTCTTAAGAAAGTACTAATGATAGGGCGATTAACGTTTGCGATCGTGAATGCATGCGGAAAGTTCCGTCTTAGACCAATATCTACTTGCAAAAATTTGCTTCCGTAGGTATTAATGGTGGTACCATTGACGGCTGACAGAACTAAGTCGGTGTTGAGTTGAGTTCTGTGATTTATACACGTTGTATAGGGAATGAAGCTTATGTCAGTGCCAGTGTCTATCAGAAACGTGAGTTGGTTCTCATAGTCCCTTATAAATAGGCGGCTAGTGTAATTCGGTCTATGGGCAGCGCCAACCGATAGACCTACAAAACATACTGTATGCACATACTGTTAGCACAGCATTAGCTGAAAAGGCCAGCTAAAAATTAAATGAATTGTCACTGCGCATGTGTCATCGCTTGATTTACTTTCACTTTTGATTTACTTGACTTAATTTCATTCCAAAAATTTACGAAAAGACAACTTTTTGCTGGCCATTTTAAGCATTAACTAAGTACAGTAAATATTTCTCCGACTATTTATAGCAAGCAGTGGATAGGTTGTAGTCGGGACAGGTCATCAGTCGTAATATTTTGTTATCAGTAATTATCCGTAATTTTTTTACCTATATAGTTGTATTACCCATAATTTGTTGACCTTTTATCTTAATTACCCGTAGTTGCGGTTTATATATATATATATATATATATATATATATATATATATATATATATATATATAATTAATCCAATACATGGAAAAAAATATATATATATTAGTTACAATTTAAATTAAATTGCATTTTCAATAATAATACAATTAAATGCATTTTAAATGGATTTTTAATAAAATAAATGCAAAACCAATAAAAACTGTAACCAATTTTTATTTTATTTTATTTACTATATCGATAACGATAACATCATACCTAACCTCAACATTTTTAAAACTTTCCAACCACAATGATGATGATAATTTGGCTAGTTTTATTTTTTTTGATAAGAGGATGAGGTTATGTTTTATTAAAAAATTTTACACATTCAATTTTATGGTTATAAATATATATGTATATCTATATACCGTAAATGAAATGTATGTATATGTTTTAAAATTAAAATTGTGCTTTGATATTTGGTTATTTATATGTAATAGGCTAATTTTAATGGTAATTAATTACTAAATATATTCTAACGATAGTTTATTTATTTAATGATTAAATTTATGTTTTATGTATCTGTTTATGTACATTTATGGGTGGTTTGGTATCATAATATATAATATTTGAAGAAGCCCACATCAGTTCTTTCCTCATTTATATTATTATTAGGAGAGTCCTATCGTATTAACTAAAAATGTCGCGAAAGCTTGTAAAATTACAAATTAATTAATTCGTTTTCTGATTTCTAATATTTTGTATTTACATAAAAAAAAGCATGGATTTATTGCAGAACGCACGATTATTATGCTATGTACTCCCTTATCGACTAAATTGACAAAAGTATACCGAGTTAGTTAATGTTATAGTTACATAGAAGAACTTAACTGAAATAAATCTCAAAGTAATTATCTTGTTGTAACGACTTATTTTTTATATTCTATAACTGAACTGCGTTGTTTAAACCAACAGTCACGAAAAGCTTAACTCTTAAGAATTTGACATAACATTAAAAACTATAGATTCATGTTAATTTTTAATGCCCAAATTTTTAAAGTAGAAACGGCTAAAAATTGATTTTTTTTAAAGTAACATGCGATACGCTTTTGGACCAGTATCCAATTCCCATTGTATACTTCGTATTAAAGCAGTTTAGTATTTTAAGCATGCAAAACAACTCAAAAATCGTATTTTCACAATACAAGTGTTTTAGATAAAAAAATATGCACTACATGTGTTATATATGTATCTGCACCATAAACTGAGTCTGAATAGGTGGTCCTGATTAATATATGAGACCTGATCCATTCTGTTTTTGTTCGTGTATTAGGTAACCTATACATAAATAAACATAAAACGGATTTGCATATTTACTTTTTTTTAACTTTTGATTATTTAATATTTAACTTTAATATTTACTTTAAAAAGTTCCAATCATAATTGTTTTATTCAATCAATAGTTAACATTGGTTTACCAAAGCTTTACGAATATCTAGAGTGTACAATTTTTTAAGGAATTTTGATCAATAAAGAACCTCAAAAAAAAAAAAACAAAAATAAGTATCTCACTTCTTCACTTCCTTTGAAGTCGATTTTCTAAACTGTTTGAAATTTGGAGAAATATATTGTTATGTAAATTATATACATATTATTTTTAGGAAGTCGTTTCTCTCAATCATATATAGAATAAACTTATCCAGTACGTTGATATCTCCCAAAAAATAGACTTAAGTCTAGTACTGAATTAACTATAGTGAATTGTTTTTGTTTCCATTTGTGTAGACTTTTATCGGATAACTCATCGTTAGTTTTAAAAAGTTTAGTTTCTAAATTGCTGTCTGACATAAATTAGTTATAAAAAACATAAACATAACACAGAATGTATAGGTTCCCATTCAGCACATGTTAAATTTTTTTTCCTCTCAAATCGAGGGCGCAGTACTTTCTCATCTTCATCATCTATTTTCATTTTCCTAAGAAATCTAAATATTATGCTCAAAACTGCGGTGAAAATAGTTTTTTTTTCAGTTCAGGTCAAAAGCACCTTACGTTGATCGTAAATCATTTTGATTTATTTTGAGATGACGTACAGTCATTTGTCACCCCTTTTGCACACATTAAATCGCATCCGTATGCAGTACTTGAAGTTAATCCATTTTAATTTGTGAACAAATAAAATCAATTAGAATATAACAAGAGACAAATCAACACAAATGACAGAAAACACATAAAAAAAACGGATCAGTCCTTTAGTAAATAAACCCTTTTTATCTCTTCTCGTATATATATATAGTAGTATTATATAAATAGTTGCGAGATTTTTAAAAAGGGATTAAAATCGTTCCTTGTGTCATGATGTTATAAAATTTGTATTATAAAATTCAATTATCTTTGAATTCTATAAATACACTTGAACCGGTTCAAGTGATTTTTGTGCCGACTCTTTGCGATCATATAGATACATAATCAAAGTGTGCATTCATTAGTTTTGATATCATCTTTTTTGTTGCTATTTGAGATATTACTTTTCCAATCAATATTTCGACTTTTGTTTACATTATACTGTACCTTGTTAATATTTATTCGATGTGCAACAACCACTCGATCTAAATCTATTAAGATTGGAGTCTCGTATTTTCTCAGCGGGCCTAAATAGTTAACAAATCTGAGATCACACAATCTCTTCACAATTTATTCGATTGTTTCTTAATTTTTAACACTGTCGCGCCACTTCTTAGTTCGTCCTGAATGGTCACATCATCCCAATTGCACATACAACCAAACTCTTCGTTTCGGCCAATCCAATCGTCTACCATTTGTACTGGATCGATACCACTAAATGATGATAATATATATCTACCATTAGTGCATAACCTTTGCATTATTCATGTGGTCGGTTCGATCTCGTCATTTGCACTAACAACTCTTCTTGGTTCCTCCACGTCTTCCTCGTTCAACGATTCCATATTATTTCTTCATTCAAACTGCTTGTAATTTTGAGAGCTAGCATTGTTTCAGAATAACTTTCGTTAATTCTTGGCATTTTATACGATCAACAAATCAATGAACTTTCACTGATTATTTTCCAAAATAATTACAGACGAGTAATAATCCCACTTCTAAAATTTGTCAGATGCAAATTAAAAAAAATGATTCCGATCTATTATATATTTCATTAATTTCAATTTCACCAAAATACATCCGAACACTGATGTTTCCGGCTACCAACTAATTCTATTTCTTTTTTTTTTGTATTTTTTGTATTGTCGTAATTCAAACCCAATAAAGTTTATGACATTATATCGTGTACAAGTGTATAGACTTTTAACATAATGGTGTACATTACTCGATCATAATATTCATATTTTGTGGAAACCAGTTCTGCATTTTAATACACTCAGCTATTGTGATGATTATGGTTGTAAATTTTATTTTTATTTTCAAAACCAACACTATTGCGTATATACAATTGGTTGGTTTTGTTATTTTGCATAAAATAACCTGTATATCGGTGATGATAATGCTTTTACACCTATCCCTCGCTTAACGAAATCAATGCGTTCACGAAAAGTTCGTAAATTAAAATTTCGTAAATTAAAATTTCGTAAAATGTAATTCAAAAACGTAAAATGTGTATCTAAAAAAATTTCGTTAATCGAAATTTTATTACGTAAACCAAAATTTTGGTTTAATTTAGAAATTAATTAGCGAAATTTCGTTCAAATTAATTAGAGTTTTCGTTAAGCGAGGGAAAGGTGTATTATATCAATTTTTCATACGAATCGTCTTGTTCGAGGTCAAATTTAAATGTAATTGTAATTTTTACGTTTATCTACAATTATTTTTGTTTTTACCTAATCGCATATAGATACAATCACATTTTTGAAACATATTGCGTTTCCAATCCACCCAAAAATTCTGTGGTAGTAGTATATTAATATTGTAGTATTTAATTTTGTATTCATGCGATTTATATGTATAGTGATTTAAATTTTGCGTACATACGAAAGCTATATATTTTTTTTATTTTGTTTTATGGTGATTTTTGTAATTTTTTGTAATTCGCTAGAACTACAGATGCACTCTTGTTAAATATATATAGAAAAAAAATTGTACGTATTTCAGTGCAGTCTGCAGGTTATACTATAGTATTAAATCATCGAATACATCGTTCAAATACATCTTGGGCATATCGAGTCGATAGCGATTCCGCAAACTCCACAGCGCACGGTAGCTGGCGGCTGTGGTGTTGGTTGCGTTCTGTAACGCGACCAACACAACAGCTACCTACCAGTTGCCGTCAGCTGTGGAGTTTGCGGAATCGTTATTCGGCTCGATACGCGCATTTAAGATGGTATATGGGACGATGATAAACGTTGTTTGGTACTTTGAGTATAGCAGACTGTACTTTTTTGTTTAATTATTTTTTAAAGATACAAGTAATCTTTAAAACAATTCACTTAACTTTTGCTGGTTCCCAACTTCATTTGACTATTTCGGGTGTGTAATTTTTAGACTTTTTTGAGTAATATTATAGATAATTAAATGTCAAACGTTCCATCTGTGAGCAGTAATTGCCATCTACTCAAACAATATAGCTTAATATGTAGCAGGTTCATTTATGCTATATACGTGTGTATATATACCTATATAGTTATATGGTCTTAATTATTGGCAACGAAATATCTCGATTGTTTTCGATTTATTTTTAATCACTTTTGACCCACAAATATTTAGTTGTATATTTACAACTATTTAGTTGTATATTTGTATATTTTCAAACTAAATATACAACTAAATATTTGTATACATACAAATATTTAGTTGTATATTTAGTTTGAGTTGTATATTGCCTGAACGTTTTTCTGCGTATGATATGAGAAATATGAAAAATATGAATATGAGAAATATGAAAAATATGAGGGTCACCCGGTTTGACTTTCATTTGACCGCTGCACAAAATATGGATTTTTGTTTTGTTGTATGAAGAGTGGAGTCATAAAATATAAATAATTTTAATAAAGGCGACAGGGTAGTCGATAACAATAATGCACAATTGCAATAATGTTGACATAGGTTACTGATTTGATCATTATATTGTCATATTATTATATTTTATGTATTATATATATATATATATATATATATATATATATATATATATATATATATATATATATATATATATATATATATTATATATATATATATATATATATATATATATATATATATATATATATATATATATATATATATATATATTATATATATATATATATATATATATATATATATATATATATATATATATATATATATATATATATTATATATATATATATATATATTATATATATATATATATATATATATATATATATATATATATATATATATATATATATATATATATATATATATATATATATATATATATATATATATATATATATACATATATATATATATATATATATATATATATATATATATATATATAATATATATATATATATATATATATATATATATATATATATATATATATATATATATATATATATATATATATATATATATATATATATATATATATATATATATATATATATATATATATATATATATATATATATATATATATATATATATATATATACGAGCCAAAAACCAAATGTGATTTAAATTTGATCGTGAAAATCATTGGCCCCATATTTGTTTTTATTTAGATATATATTTTTACCTTTCCTGTATAGCATAATTCATTTTGTACCATTGCCATCTCAAGGGAATTCAAAAACAAAACAAAAAGCATCGGGTTATGTTTTATGATATCGATAACATCATGTATACAATTTTTTGTACATATTTCCGAAAAATTACAATAATATCTAACAAAAAGTGAAAAGGGGTGATGCTTTATATTGGTATGATATTAGGCGAGGGTATGCAGGGTGGAAATGTTGTGCTTTTTGTTTTACTTATTGTAGATATTTGTGAATCTTCTTAGATAGGGGACGCACGAAGCTCATAATAATAACAACGACTTTTTATTTTTCTTTTGATGTGATTATTATAATGTCATAATATTAAAATCTACTTCAGAAGATTTTCCACCGTACACCTACTTAGAAATTTAACGAGAGAAAACACATTATAACTAGAAAAACATATATATATATATATATATATATATATATATATATATATATATATATATATATATATATATATATATATATATATATATATATATATATATATATATATATATATATATATATATATATACATTGTTTAGGTTTGTTTTTTTTTTTTGATAAAGTTAACCGATTGCATATTTTTGATATGGCCAGTTAAATAGACTTAAAAAAAAAAACGAAAGCTTTATGTTTCTTTTAACAAAAATAAGATTGTCTACATTTCAATTTTATTTTTAATATTTACACAAAAAGATTAATTGAAATACAAATCGGATTTTACTTTCAAAATACTATTTGTAAGCTGGTTTGTGGATATTTACGATTTTATTGGATCATAGAGGCTATAATACATCGGGTTAGATGTTTGATGGATATATTTGTATATAACATGTTGTTTTGATTTTGATTCGGGCCAACGTTGTTGTGTGAACATTTCTTGATGGATATTGATTTTGAATTATACTTATAAACACATGGGATACACATTTCGGGTAAGATTGGGTTGTCTTGCAAATCGAGGTTTAGAAAAATCTTTTTTCTAAATTACCCGATTAAACGATAAACCGAAAAATTAATTGTGTTACCATCGACCACACCAGTTCAACAGTTAAACAACAGGAATTCAACGTTTGCTCTTAAATTTGCTTCAAAGAGTCATTGTGTCTCAGTCAATTCTCCCATCCATGCAGGGATAGCGTAGGTTATGATGGGTCTCATATATGCCTTATATAATCTTAATTTATTTTTGGCAGAGAGGTGACTATTGCGGTTAAAAAATCTATAAGTTGCGAACTGCAAAGACGGCTTTTCTTAGAACATTTTTAATGTGATTGAGAGGTGATAGTTTACTATCTATAATCACCCCTAGGTATTTGATTTGATTTTTATATTGTAAGGTGCTACTTTCGAATGAAACAGGGCTGGATTTCGACATTTTACTATTTTAGTTGAGGTGGAAATGGATAATTTCGGTTTTAGAAGAGTTTATCTTGATTTTCCATTTTTTCGCATATTCGGAATACTGGTTTGATATTTGGACAATCTTTCACTACATTTTCGACCGCTAATTGAAGATGTGAATATAGCCGTGTCATCGGCATACATTTGGATGTTGGTTTCTTTGTTGTCGAGTTTCGGCATACCATGATAGAAGAATGAAAAAAGGTGTGGGCCTACAAATTGAACCTTGTGCAACTCCTGCTGCGATTGATTTGTGTTTGTTTAACGACACGAAATCCGAATTGTTCTTCAATTTCTAGTAGGGGCTGGAACCTGTTAAGAATAACTATTTCCATCACCTTATTTGATATCAGTAAATGATATCGGTTAATGATATCGGTAAGTTGTGATATTGCTTTATCTGGAAGATTTCTAAGTACCGAGTTGGCTATGTTATCGTCTCCCGGTGCTTTCCTTTTATAAAGATGCTGAAAAATGTTGGCAACTTCTGCTTTATCGACCATCTCAATTAAGGTTGGGTTAAGAGGAGAAGAATTGAGAAAATTGTTGGCACAGTCATTGACTAACTGTTCGAAACAGGGATATTTTAGATAATCGTTTTGTATATGAACTTTTTCATAGTGAGATGCGATTTCCTCTGCAATTATTTTAGGATCTATGATTGGACTAGGATCTTTAGCTTTTGAAGTAATCACATTTTGTTTTGTACCATTAAGTTTTCGAATTTAATTAAAAATGTCCGTTGAATTATCGGGAATCTTAGGCATTCTACTTGTGAATTCAGAATTTATTAGTTTGCTGAACCAACACGAAATAATATTGGAATAAAAATTAACGTCAGATTTCAAGATATGCCCTGGGTATTTATAATAGAGTCGATGCATTCGATTGCCTAGTTTAATGAGGTTTTGGAGCTCAGGAGGAATTTTTAAAGTGCCTTTGCTCTGAATGAGAGGTATAGTTTCCTTGATGGCTAATTTGATAACGTTCGTTAACTTGACCGTTTTTTCCTCAATTTGAGTAGCGGTAGTGATTTCTTGGTAGTTTCTTGTGATGGGGTCTTGAAAGTGATTGTGAATACAATTGGAAATTGATTCACATGAACTGAATTCACATGTATCATTGAACTGAGCAAAATTCATGCAAGACTCGTGGTGGAGTGAATAGAGAAATATTTTTAGATAGAAACAAATCAAGAACCGAGTTTCCTCTTGATAATGTTGGTTCGTTAGGACAATTTAATTGGATATTGGAATTATTGCAAAAATTAAGAAGTGAACGATTATTCTGGTTATTATTTGGGCAACTTCATGTGGTGTGGCGTGAATTAAAGTCACCTGCCAAGATAACTTTGTTACTGGAGTTAAAAAGATGTTTTAAATCATGACTCTTGAC
Organism: Tipula confusa; assembly: GCA_963556175.1. NCBI lineage: Eukaryota > Metazoa > Arthropoda > Insecta > Diptera > Tipulidae > Tipula > Tipula confusa. Next base: position 180,555,704 of record OY744477.1, read on the forward strand.
TTGCCTTACGTAAATAGAGCAAAGCGTGAGACATTTGTTCTGGGTACCAACATTTAAAAGTATTGCCTCAGTTTCGGCTGTTACAAAAGGTTTGGCTAGGAAGTGAGTAAAGTCATTCTGGATTAAGATAACAGTGCCTCCAGATTTGGTACTAATTGCATCAATAGCTTGAAAGTGGTATACACAGTGACTTGAAATTTATATCGTTGGGTTAAGTTGGGTTTCGGATAGGAGAACTATGTGAGGCTTGTGACGGAAGAGCATTTCTTCAAGTTGTTGTCGCCGATCTAGTGCCGAAACTAGACTATTGACATTCAGAGAAATGCATAGAAATTGTTCTAGCATGAAGGGCCTAGGAGTGAGGAAACGAATTTTATGTAGGCAAACCGTTTTTCAACGATATTAGAACCTGATCGTATTCAATATAGAAGTGGTCGCATCTTGCTTTGAGGTCTGCGAGGTTAATACCAAATAACTGATGGCAGTCTTGAAGTATGCATGAAAAGTTGTTTTTATTCGAAGAGTTGGGTGGTCTAGAGCCGTGAAGATTGCTGGCCGTTGCATTAGCGTATGAAACCCCTAACTTTCGAGTGCCAAGACCAGAAAAAAAATGAGTAGGACCTGGTTGAGGTGGAGAAATATTGGATAACAATCGTTTAATCTCACAAATTCATAAAATAAAAATAATGATACCAAGCAATTAGCGCAGTGCCAAAAGCGGCGGTGTTTGGGCCAAGTTTGAATCCAAACAGGGGCTGGATGTAAAAAAGAGTTTATCATTACTTGGTAACGATTAACACAACTATGACCCTGTTGGAGTGTAGGGTTTATAGGCCGAACCATCGGCCACACCAGTTCAATAGTTGAACAACTGGAATTCAACGTTTGCTCTTAATTTTGCTTCAAAGTTCCCTGAAACCTATAAAGTCGTTTTTACGTTCGGCTTCAGACAATTGTTTGACAGAGCAATATAGATCAAATACCGAACTTAAGTTGCTTAATGCTTAAATCAATTTGTTTAAATTTAACTGATGCTGAAAGAATATTAAATTTTATGTAAATTTTTATTATAAATTGTTCTAAATCATGCGATGTTTAGATACAAAAAAAATTCTATGATTTTGGCACCTTACAGTATTTTTGATATAATATTTTTATCGCGTGCTAACGCTTTTAACTCTTACGTAACTAACTTTATCTCTCCTATAAGTACAATTTTGTTTTCTTGCTTTATTTTTATCAACTCTCACAATGAAAAAAAAAAATTCGTTCATGCGTACCGTTTAGAGGAGATTATGAAACGCTTTATTAAGATAGGTAGGTACGCTATTTGCGGGTGTTATCGCTTTACTAGTAAATTTAGTCAAATTAGTAAAGGTTGGTTTTCCTGGTAGAAAGCTCTGATGAAACACAGAGATATGACCGTTGTTATGGTTTTTATTGAGTTATAGAAAACTAGTTCAAATAGTTCAGGGATTAAAGACAACGATGAAATTCCTCTGTAGCACGAAATATTAGTCCTTTTTCCCACATTAGATATTGGTGTTATTTTATTTGTTTTCCATTTGGATGGGACTTTATTTTCTCAGACTTCTGTAATGCATTGATTTTGATTTTAGGATGCTTTGCGGAGCTGATAATTTTCTACACCTAAATTTCAATTTGTCGCGCTATTCATTAATAAACTTAATTTATTTAACATCAAACTATAATTTTTAATTCTTATTTTCTCAGACTTCTTAATGCATTGATTTTGATCTTAGGAATATAACGTATATAAAATTACAATGAAATGGTAAATTGGTCAGAGAAAATTACATAAAACTCTGACCGAGAACATATTACAAGTAATAATAGAACATCGATTTCTTAATCTCGAACTTCTTATATCTTCAAGAAAGTGTTTAGTTAGGTTCCTCTTAAACAACCTGATGATTAAAATATTGTCTGATAGATCGACGAATCTATTTGGTTCTAAATAGAGGTAACACTAGGGAATGATTATACGATTTAAAATGGTTTGTTTTACATTTGGTAAAATTAATGGTAGCTTTGCTGGCAAATGCCACTTAGAAATTTAATTTCGGAAACACAGTGACCAAAATAATATTTGTAAAATAGCAATAAAGCACCTACTTTGCTTTTGTGCTCTAATGCAGTCGATAGATAATGCAAAACAGGTCAATTTTAAATTCTATCGAGACCATAAAAATGCGGGATTTTGTAGCTCTACCTATAAGATAAACGAGTTAAATTCCGAGTTAAATTACGAGTTTTAATGGGCCTAAATAAGGCTTATATATGGTTTAAGAAAGTAAAATAAAAATTACAGCATCTTATGAAATTTAAATATTGACTTGGTTTTTTGTAATTGAATAAAATTCTAGCCTATTAGATATGTCCCATTCAATTGCCTCATCAATGCAAGTCAGAAGTGAATTATTCAAAATCTCACGGGAATAAGTCAAATGGAAATAGAGCAGACATTGCAGTATATATCATCAGTAAAAATAATCAAAAATCAAAAATCTGCTTGTATACTTGTGAGTGGTACCAGTGTTTCAGAATCAGTTTCGTTAATTCTTGGAATTTAATACGATTTTTTTTCTACAAAATCAACGAACTTTCACTGATTATTCTCCGAAATAATTACACACGAGTAATAATCCCACTTCTAAAATTTGTCAGAAGCAAATTAAAAGAAATGATTCCGATCTATTATATATTTCATTAATTTCAATTTCACCAAAATACATCCGAACACTGATGTTTCCGGCTACCAACTAATTCTATTTCTTTTTTTTTGTATTTTTTGTATTGTCGTAATTCAAACCCAATAAAGTTTATGACATTATATCGTGTACAAGTGTATAGACTTGTACACGATATAATGTCACGATGTAATGGTGTACATTACTCGATCATAATATTCATATTTTGTGGAAACCAGTTTTGCATTTTAATACACTCAGCTATTGTGATGATTATGGTTGTAAATTTTATTTTTATTTTCAAAACCAACACTATTGCGTATATACAATTGGTTGGTTTTGTTATTTTGCATAAAATAACCTGTATATCGGTGATGATAATGCTTTTACACCTATCCCTCGCTTAACGAAATTATTGCGTTCACAAAAAGTTCGTAAATTAAAATTTCGTAAAATGTAATTCAAAAACGTAAAATGTGTATCTAAAAAAATGTAGTTAACCGAAATTTTATTATGTAAACCAAAATTTTGGTTTAATTTTGAAATTAATTAGCGAAATTTCGTTCAAATTAATTAGAGTTTTCGTTAAGCGAGGGAAAGGTGTATTATATCAATTTTTCATACGAATCGTCTTGTTCGAGGTCAAATTTAAATGTAATTGTAATTTTTACGTTTATCTACAATTATTTTTGTTTTTACCTAATCGCATATAGATACAATCACATTTTTGATACATATTGCGTTTCTATTCCACCCAAAAATTCTGTGGTAGTAGTATATTAATATTGTAGTATTTAATTTTGTATTCATGCGATTTATATGTAGTGATTTAAATTTTTCGTACATTCTGAATGTTATACATTTTTTTTTTACTTTTTTTTTGGTAATTCTTGTAATTCGCTAGAACTACTGATGCACTCTTGTTAAATATATATAGAAAAAAAATTGTACGTATTTCAGTGCAGTCTGCAGGTTATACTATAGTACTAAATCATCGAATCATCGTTCAAATCCATCTTGGGCATATCGAGTCGATAGCGATTCCGCAAACTCCACAGCGCACGGTAGCTGGCGGCTGTGGTGTTGGTTGCGTTCTGTAACGCGACCAACACAACAGCTACCAGTTGCCGTCAGCTGTGGAGTTTGCGGAATCGTTATTCGGCTCGATACGCATTTAAGATGATATATGGACGATGATAAACGTTGTTTGGTACTTTGAGTATAGCAGACTGTACTTTTTTGTTTAAATTTTATTCATATACATGATGTATTCTTAATAACAATCTTAATTTTTGATGGTAATTAACTTTATTTGACTGGTGTGTAATCTTATAGATCGTTTCCATCTGTGACCAGTAATTGCCATCTGCATCAAACAATATAGCTCTACATGTAGCATTGTTTATGTTATAAACAGTTATATGTTTATGCTATAAATTTGCATGTTTGACTGTTACGGTTTAATCGCCATAGCCAATGAGCGCAATATAAAAAAACGGATGATTTCGTTTTATTCCGATTTGTAAATTGCCCAAACACAGAAAAATATGAATGTGCACCAATTATGAAGAGTCACCCGGTTTGACTTTCATTTGTCCGCTGCACAAAATATGGAATTATGTTTTTTTGTTGCATGAAGAGTGGATTTACAAAATAAAAATTATTTAAATTTAGGTGACAGGGTAGTCAATAAGATTCAATGATTATGTTGCATAGCACAATTGCAATAATTTTGACTTATATATATATATATATATATATATATATATATATATATATATATATATATATATATATATATATATATATATATATATATATATATATATATATATATATATATATATATATATATATATATATATATATATATATATATATATATATATATATATATATATATATATATATATATATATATATATATATATATATATATATATATATATATATATATATATATATATATATATATATATATATATATATATATATATGTGTATGTATGAGACAATGTGATTGTCTTATACTAACAGTAGTTTGAATATTGGCTACTGTGAAACTGGACCAATTCCGTCATTACTGACATACCTTTCCTTTCCCTGCCCCACAAAAATTTACTAACTGTTGGCTGTCACGGTGTCTGTAACCGGGTCGATCTCAATATTAATTAACTAATATTCTATATTTTATCCTTCCAAGTATATGTAAAAATGGGTGTACGGTAGGCCCGGCGCTTTCCGGGAGATTCTGCTTAATGCTACATTCTTAATGATTTTAGCACAGTTCACGTTTACAAAATTTATAATCGTATTCAAAAAGTGTATAACTTCTTTGAAGAAGTTTCTCTAATTGATTCTTTAATTTTTACTAGTGCTAATGTGTTTAAACCGTTTTTAATGGTCAGCACATCATTCGTCGACTGTGACTAATGTTTTGACTAAGTTCTACTTGATTGCAATTTCGAAATATGTAGTAATTTCAAATCTATATCTTAGATGTGTACACTATTTGTGATATGATAAAAACTTAAACGAAATAATTTTACTATCCATGAGTATATCTCAATTTATATAAGGGAAACATTTCTAAAACAAAACTATCTTATGTTAACCACTAATTTTCATATAAACTAATAAAAACTATTTCGTGTTAGTTAGTTAAACATAAAAACAAAAAAAAAAAAAATAAAGTAATTTATAAGCATCGTGCAACCCTTCCAAATAAACATTGCAACATTAATTTTAACTTAGATGTACGCACAAAGTAGGAAAATTATATCAAGTGCAAGTGTAAAATATGTAAAAACATTCTGGGTTAAATAGAACTTTATTTATATACATTTTTATTATTGTTGGTCTGAGAGCTTTTTTCCGGACATATTATGTATTTTCTATATAATTATTTGAGTAAAATTTAGTTAAAAAGTTTTAATTAATTTTCGTTTCTTATGAAAATAAATTTAATTTCTCATTATAATAATATAATAGAATAAATTCGTGCGTTTTCCCAAAATTTACGAAAAACTAAGATTTTCAATATAAATAAACAAATTTACCGTTAACCCGTAATATATACAATCAATAAATTAGGCGATGTACCATAAAAAAATCATACTTTTACTTTTCCTAAACGACAGCACATTATTACGTCGAAACTTTTTATAGAGCTTTTATGAATTATTATGACTGGCATATTTGTACATCATGTACATGCTTACATACATACATAGTAAATATAATTTTATGAGCTTTAAAGATTTTTATATATATATATACGGTTGATTTATAATTTAAACCACCAAACCAACTCTTTACCTGCGTATTTTTTTTTGTCTTTAATAAATTGATAATTTATGATGTAAAACAGAAAAACTTGTTGTTTTTTTTTTTTGTGTCGTCTTGTCATGCTTTAAAGTTATTTGAGGCATACAATGATTAAGGTGTGATGTTAAGTAGATATTAACACTTTTATATACTCGAATAGTTGTAATTTAAATGCGACAATTTTTATGGGGAGCTCTATTTTAAAGAGCCCCTCAATATAATCTACTTGTATATTATAATGGATATTTTTTTAAATATTAAATAACTCATAATAATATTGTAATTAAAATTTAATTTATCTTCACTAAGTCAACAGTATAAATTATTTTATAAGAAAATATATAATGTTTTCTTTATAAAAAAAAAGTAAATAGAATTTAGTATATAAAGATTAACAAGAGATGGAAAAAAAAATCGGAAAATGGGAAGAATAAAAATGGGTTCTCAAGTCTCACACTCTCTCGGTGCTTAAAAGTTTTCTTGTTTTTACATAAATACATTTTTGTACTTTAAGATTATAATTGAAATCATAATTTGTAATGTTTAAATGGAAAATAAGGGATTATTTACCATATACAGTTAAACAAGAGTAATTTAAAAATAAAATTTAATCTTTCATGCTAAGTATTTTTTAGGTGGAGGTGTTTGATTTGGAAAAGCTTTGGTATAAGCTCTTCATATGTCAGTGTTATATATATTCATCATCCCTTAAACAAAAGCTTATAGTTTTCAAAGGAGTTACATATGTATTTTCATATTACATATATATTTTATACATATACTCACATATATCTTTTTTGAAATCTATATATACACATGTTCCTCTTTTATTTATATCCCATTTCTAGTGCCATTGATTGGTTATCAGGTATATATATATATATATATATATATATATATATATATATATATATATACATATATATACATATATATATATATATATATATATATATATATATATATATATATATATATATATATATATATATATATATATATATATATATATATATATACACGGTTTACTGCTAGAATTGATGTTTTTTATTCTATATACATACATCATTTTGTTGTTATTCTGATATCACAATATCTAGATGTGATGTACTATGGATAGTATATATTAACATATATATGTATATAATATATATGGATAAATGGATATTTTTATATATGTGTTGTTTTATTCCATCGTGATAAAAATCGCATTTTCTATTCATATCTACACATATTTTATGTATTTTCCAAATTTAACAATGGAAATAACATAAATAAAATAAAATGGAAACAAAGAAAAACTCGGTGAAGTGAAAATTATAAATTTTTCATTTTTCACGTATTTGGTGTTTTGTTTGATGTTTGCAACTATTTTTTAGTGTATAAAGCTCTTTTTAGAATAATCAACATATCACATTGATGAACATATATATATTTATATATATATATATATATATATATATATATATATATATATATATATATATAACTGCACCATCATTTTTTTGTGAGTACCTATATCCTACTTTCTTGAATACAAATCAATTCATATATTTTATGTGCGAAGCTTTTGTTTTATTCTAATCATGAACGTTGTTTTTTATTTTTTGTCACCAACAGCGGCCATAATACAAGACATGTTTTGAATGTTAATAATATTATATATATATATATATATATATATATATATATATATATATATATATATATATATATATATATATATATATATATATATATGTATATATTATATATATATATATATATATATATATATATATATATATATATATATATATATATGTATATATTATATATATATATATATATATATATATATATATATATATATATATATATATATATATATGTATATATTATATATATATATATATATATATATATATATATATATATATATATATATATATATATATATCAATATATTTTTATACATTTATTGAACAATTTCACACCCACCCAGTACTACATAGCTATATAGGCTATTATAAAAAGGCTATTAAATTGTTGCAAAATACTATTTTAAACCAAATATATATCTATAAACGTTTGCATGCCCCAAAGCAGTAAACTTTTCATTTTATTTGTATAGTTTTCATATATTATATATATATATATATATATATATATATATATATATATATATATATATATATATATATATATAATATATAACATTTATGTATATGTGTAAACTTATATATCGAGCCCTTTCTTTTAATGTGTAGAAACGATCAATATAAAATTCTAAATTTAAAATATTTTTTATCTTTATTTTATGGTCTCTTTTTTGAAACTGGCCACCTTGGGCTTATATAGACATGTATAGAGTAAAATACAAAACTCGCCTTATGTCCACTGACATCCCTTTTTTGTCATTTTTCCATTACATATATCGATGATAATATATATTATATATATTCGTTTAGTGGTTTTTCTTCCTATGGATATATGTACATATATTGTAATATAATGAATATAAACATATATTATATGTACTTAAATTTTTATGTATGGAAAATATAAATAAACGGCTGTTTCAGAAGTTCTGGATGTCTTAACAAACTAAAATACAGAAACGGTTAAAGATAATTTTTATAAACTCACAAAGCTTTTGCAACTCACTTCTCATGTACATATAAGTTTAAGGGTATCATACGTATGTACATAATAAGTATATATTCAGTATCAAACCACGTGATTCTATATATAGAATGATATAAAATATATCGTATCGATTCTATATATTCCTTGGGGGATTTATGTTTGAAATTTTTCGTTTTTCTTTTTTTTTTTTTTTCGTAAAATTTAATAAAATACAAAAAATTTGTGCATATGAGGTTTGGATTTTATATATAGTAAAATAAGTATGGGATACATACGACGAAATCAAAAATTGGGAGTGGATTTGAGTTAACTTTAATTTAAGTGACAGGAAGTAATATATAGTATATATATTATATAAGACTAATGGTCTAAGCTTTATTAGAATTTATTATTATTTGTAATTTTTACTATATATACATCAAAGACAGTTGACCATGATGTTTATGCTACTTAAACTGAGATTTACGAAAATTTTTCTATACCATCCTGTATATGTATTTCATTGCTAAATGTTCTAAATCTGGTAAACATGGAAATTTACTAAAAAATATTTTGAGTTCGTCTGTTTTGTAATAATCTGTGGCAAAAACAATCTATACTCTTACCACGACCCTTACCACGTTTTTTGCAAAACCTTAAAGCCATAGTTTTTCGCCAATGTTAAAAGTGTCTAGTATAGTTGGGTTTTGGCAGAAGTATTGCCGGTTTGTGTTTTATTGAGTTTTATAAAACGATAACTGTACTTTAGTTCTTTATTATATATATATATATATATATATATATATATATATATATATATATATATATATATATATATATATATATATATATATATATTTATTTATATATATATATATATATATATATATATATATATATATATATATATATATATATAAATATATATATATATATATATTTATTTTTTTTGGTGCCTAGTTATAGTCCAATATTCTTTGAAAAAATTGTTTGAAACGTTACCGTCGTTAATTAAAATTCGAGATGAACTGTCCAAGTATCTTAAGGATTGGACATATAAAACACTGCTCTTCATAAGGCCCGAAAATTTTGTAACCCAGCACTTTATGAAAACCAAAAAAAATTTGGGAATACCCGAATATTATAATTTCGGCCTGGATTACATTGAATAATTTTAAAGAATATATACCCGGGGGATTCCCCGAAATTATCGTATATAGTATCCGAACTTAATATAGTAAAATTTAATTTCTGTTTCATTCTTAAAAATATAGAAATATAATGTTTTTTATTAAAAATATTTTAAAATGTTTCCAATTATTTAGTTTAAAAATTCTTATACCATTTAGAGATAAATGATATAGCAATTCATTGAACATAGGGTTTCTAAAATCGAATCCTTTGGATTCGGATTCACCGAAAAAAAAAATCACTGCAAAAGTTATACAAACGAAAGAGAAAATAAAAAAGAGGAATGCCAAAATTATTAAATCCAATCAGACTAACAATTGAGGCCCTTAGCTAAGGTGGTCTGACACTATGTAAAGCCGATGTGGCTATAGGAAAGCAGCTAATGTTAATTGTATAGCTTCCGAAGAATTTCTCAATTTTGAAATGTTTTTTGAATCTGCCGAATTCTATAATTTTCGTATTCGGATTCGACGAATCCTAACATCCGAATCTTCAGAAGCCCTTTGGACATAACCAAAAAAAAAATCAATCTTATGGCAATGAAAAGTATTAAAAGTTACTTAAAATGATCAGCATATAATTTAAAAAAAAAGTCCTTTTAAAACGCCATTTCAAAAACTAAACCAACTTACTAAAATCATTAGCATTCGCAAACTAATAGATAGTGTAACCCAATCGATTAGTCCCATAATTGGTTTAAACAATTTAAAATTTGAAATTGGTAAATTCACCAGGTCAGGGGGGTTTCATGTTGCTGCAACTTATTTCGTGTTTTGTGGCATGCAATTTTATTTTATCTTTGATGTATCTAGGTAGGTCTTTGTGAACGTTATAGCAGTGACCGATATAGCAGCAGCTTTTTGTGGATTGTTGTTCTTTTTATTTTATACATGTTTCCACTTAAGCTTGGTATCAAAAGTTACGCTAATGGTATTTAGCTATGTTTGCATATGGCACCTGCCGTGAGTTAGTTTCTATTGGTACATGGTTAGCCTTTTGATATCAGGAATAGAGATTTAATAAACGAATAAATACATATTAGTAGTTTTACTCATTCGTTTGAACTTTTTAAATTTTAAATGTAATTTTTTTTGTCTCTAAAATTCAGAATTTTTAAAACCAGTATTTTTTATTACATTATTAGTAAGCCCAAATAATTTGTTCGCACAAGTTAAGTTTAGATCAAAGCTTACTGATACTGTGCTTTTATTCAAAAACATCATTAATCAATTAAATATATATAGTATTATCATCCATTCAATATGGGTGGTGTCTCGACTAACGATCGACGTGTGTTTTGATCGCTGCCAAAAATAATAAATAATTAAATTAGTTATAGTGTAATTTAAAAAGTACAGAGTGTTTAAAAGTGTAGAATAATAGTTTATAGTTTAGTTTATATTGAATTTAAAGTCCAGTGATGGAAATATAAAGAGTAAAATTTCGTGAAATGGTTAATAATGAAAAAAATAAAAAGTTGTCAAAAAACTCAATGTGGTAGCAAGGATGCAAACCATAATTGATTTTTTTGTGTAAATATTGTTTTTTGGTACACTCATGTGGAAAATAACAGGAAAAACTTATATTTAATAATTTATACTAATTAAACTAGATTGATTCATATTTATATTAATTTATATATGGTTATATATATAGTGTTGGTGAATTGATGTGGCTTGGTTTTGTTTCCAATATGATATCGGTATTGAAAATTCGATATTTCCGTATTGAAAAGGCTTTTTTTCCATATACATATTATAATATAATGATCATTTTTTTGTGTGACAGTTTAACATTTGTACTAAGTGTATTGCATTGGAAAATTCAGTTTTTGAATCGACTTCATGTTGCAAAATCGTTATTTAAAAATTCAATTTAATTTACGTACATTTTGAATTTGATACATATTTAGTTTAGAATCGAAAATGCAATATGGATGCGTACTCAATTTTTGTAATGCTTATTTGATATTTGAATTTCGAGTATGCAGTTCGAGTAATTGCAGAGATTAATTTTTGTATTGTAATTAGGCTGCATTTAGGGGTTTTTAATTTTTATAAGTTATGTTGTTAGTTTTATTGATATTAGATTTCAGAAAGCGAAGAACGTTTTTTACTGTATTGTTGATTATAAGTTTTTGGGAAGTTTCCTGATGCTTTTGGAAGGTGGCGGTTGGAGGTGGGCTAGATTTCTGCTCTATAATGCAATGTAATAGCTGGGGTGTCGTTGACCGGGTTGTTTTATCCGTTTGCATGCATGGTGTGTGTGTAAGGGCGGACATGTGCGTGTATACATGTGCATGGGTATCCTGGTATGTCTGTGTCTATGGTGCCTGCGCGGGCGCCTACTTGTAATATTTAATCAAATTTTATATAATCTAATTTATATTATTTTATAATTTTTATAATTTCATATTTTTATAAATGTAATAAATTAATTAATTGTAAATTTCAGGCAAAAACTAGTCCAATTTATTACAGCCTGCTGCTTGCAGTAATTATATTATTATATTATGAGCTAATTAATTAATATTTTCAGAGTAATTAGTAATTTTCGGTCAAAAAATAACACAATTTATAACAGCATATGGCTGGCAGGAATTATATTATTGTATAATTATGTTATTATATTAAGAATTAATTAATTTGTAATTTCAGATTAAAAATTAATTCAATTTATTACAGCCTACATCTATGAGCAATTAATTAATTAATAGATTCTGTTTTCAGGGAGCCTTTGCAGATAACACATGAATGGTGGCACACTGGAGTTGCTGACAAGAGATATTGAATGATATACAAGGATAAATTTGGAATGCAGAGCAGTTCTGTAAAATTGTGATTGTGATTGTCTTATGCTAACAGTAGTTTCTGTAAAACGGGTGTACGGTGGGCCCAGCCATATATCCGGGAGATTCTGCTTACTGCTCGGTTGTACATTGTAAATCAATCAATCAATCAATAGTATTATCATCCATTCATTATAATAAACCACTTAAAACCTTGTTTTTTTTCTTCTAATACCATTATCGCATTTCCCCCGTGTCATCGATAAACAATCGTATATCAAGTGATAATTTTAATTAATTTTCTTATATATATACTAAATAATAAAAAAATAAATTTAATAAAAATAATTAATTTCAATTCACAAACGAGAGAAAACAACACAATATAAAAAAAAAGTGATAAAATTTTCACCGAGTCATCAAGAAAATTAATATTTCATCAAATGATATATCGTTAATGGGTTGTCGTTCATCGCGTCAAAACGATTATTACCTCTAAGAAATGATAAAAATTCAATTGCAATTCAATTTATCAATTACAAAAAAAAAATTTGTCCGTTTGGTTTTTTGTAAAAAATGTTCGGTAAATATGGACACCTTTGGGTTATACATTACCCAAAATATTTAGAAAGTATATATGTAAATATATATAATTTAAATTAATTAAATGTGTAATAATCATTAGTGATTTTAATCTTTAAGGTCGACGTCGATTTGTATTTTTTTTATTTTCAATTCAATCATATTTGGAAGGGAAAATAGTACGACACCACGTACATGAATTGATCCCAATGTATATAGTCAATGTTACTAATTTATTATTATGTTATGTCAAAATCGAAAATAATATTTTAAAGTACATTTAGTCGATTAAGGTAATGACGACCCCACTAATGCACATGCAATTTTATTCAAAACGATTATAAATGATATAACTTATAATCCTTTACATCTTATTTATATTATATACTGTATATATATATATATATATATATATATATATATATATATATATATATATATATATATACACCTACAAAAAATGAATAATTTTTCCATAAACTTTTTTTTTCGTATAACGACTTATTTTATGCAAATTTTATTTGACACTGTGCGAATTTTAAATTTTTTGTGCCTTATATAAACCGACCTTTGATATGTAAATTTAAGGCACTTAATTTGATGAATTATTAATAAGTAAATATATATATATATATATATATATATATATATATATATATTTATTATAAGAAATATATCTTTACTTACCGACGGATTTGTCATACATCGTCGCATTTGATCTGGTCCACGATACGATGGACTATAACGTCCTGGAAAACAGCTTGGTGTTCCCATTTTCATTTTATCGGGGGATGGATACATTGACATTGTCATGCAACCCCCGGTAAAATCTTCTTCTAATTTTAACGCCTTAGCGGCGTCAAATGGTGTTGGAGAATAAATTTTGGAAAATTTTTAAATCACTTTATTCACTAAATTTATTTAAAATATCAACGGATAATATTATTTTCCGACGGTTTTTTACTTGATTTTTAAAAGTTTTAAATAGTTTTGTTTTATATATATAGATTAATAGATACAATATATTAAATATTCAGATGCTTAAATTTAATTTTTAACATTTTTGCACCATAATTTGTTTTATCACACACTTAAATGAAACGTAAATATTTTCACATTTGGTGTATTCCTTTTGTTGCGGTTAATTCTAGAAACAGAAATAAATCAAATTAAATTTTCATTTATTTATAATTAATATTACGTTTATGAACATAATGAAATATGAAATTTTGTATATATATTTAAGATTTATAATCTGCTAATCAGATTTAGAGTTCACATAATTGAAATCATTCAAATATCTATAAAGTATAAAGTATATCGCAGTCCACAATTTCACCGATATACCATTGACTCCGGCAAATTAATTATTTATATATTATATGCTTGAATATTAAATACATGGTAGAGAAGTGAAAAAGCACACAAAAAATCATGAAAGTTTCATATGAAAATGTGTTGTTCCATTTGAGTGATGAGGGAATATTTTGAAAATTTAATTTATCACGAAAACAAAAATGAACCAAATATATAGACATACATGCATATATATATATATATATATATATATATATATATATATATATATATATATATATATATATATATATATATATATATATATATATTTTTTTTAGTTCGTTGAATATAGCTGAGGTGGAAAATTTATATATTCCAGTATAGTTTTCTGTTTTTAGCAGTATATTTGGTTTAATGAACGAGTATCTTAAAATAAGGAAAATTAATGCATTATGTACGAAACCCCATAAAAAATCAATAACCTCAAATTAATAATAATTATTTATAATTAAAAGGCCATTTAAATCTATAAATATATTACAGATATTTATATATATAATTATATATATATATATATAAATATAACCAGAACAATAAATTGTCTATAGCTTTCCCACAATTTAAAACTTTTTTGGTTCGTACCAAACTACTTTGCCAAATGAAAAAACCAATGAATCTAGAAAATAAAATAAATTTTCTTTCTCAGTTTCTACTTCTCTCATCCTTTTTTCTCATAAATAATTTACAAATAGTTAAATTTTATAGTTTTTCTAGATATGAAGTAGTTAAAGTGTAATCTGTCTTAAATTGCCAATGACCGTTTGAATATATTTGTGTACCTTTCGATATCAAAATGGCGTCAGAACTTTTTCATTATACATCATAACACAATATAATTGAATTTTTTATTGTTTTGATTTTTTGTATAAATACTACATATGTACTTTATATATATATATATATATATATATATATATATATATATATATATATATATATATATATATATATATATATATATATATATATATATATCGCAATTGAATTCAATCCACGAAAAACATTTTCTTAAAAAAAACTAAATAAAAAAAACTTTAAATTTTCAATTTTCATTTGTATTTAATTCTCTCTAAAGTAAAATTGGTATTTTGGTTAAAATAAAATAAAAATAAAACTTTTCAACTGGTCATCTGACGGTTCGACTAACATGGAAAACTTTTTCTTCCATTTATTTAACTATAAGTTTTGTATGTACATATGAGTAAACTTTCTGCTTTCGTTTATTTTGTTTTACGTGTTTTCAGTTGGTTTGTTGCAAGCAAAATAGCACAAAAATAGTTTAAATTTTTATAGTTTTTGAATTGTTAAAATTAAGCAAAATTTTATTAAACCAATCCAATAATATTAGACTCATAAAACTATTTATAAATTGTGTAGAACCTGTTCATAAAGTATCTGTTGGATTCAACCAAATTGTAAATTTAACTATTATTTTTTTAACTACTGCCAATGGCATTCTTCTTGAATCTTTCTTTACCTGAAACTAAAAAACCGGCAATAACCGGCAATAACTTTTTTTGAAAAATGAGTTAGCTGGCTTTATGAAGTTTGTAGCTGCATTAGATCTAGTGGGTCTGTTCTGTGAAGTCGTCTATATTTTGGCTGCCTTAGTAGAGCCCTTACGTTATAAAAGGTATATATTCGATGCGCTGGTAGAGCCCCATAGTTAAATTTCATATATTCATAGTGGGGATTATGGGATCGCCTTGTAAAGTAGAACTTTGTAGTCTAGTGACGGTTTTGATCTTCTTCCAATCGGCCAAGTATTTTTCAGTGTATTTTTATTTTTTTATTTTGGGTATCAGGCCCTCATGTCACACTTTGTCAAAAGCTTGTGCAATATCCAGGAAAACATAAAACATTTTTTAAAGTGTTTTAGGAATGTCGGAAAAAGACTTATCGTCCTGTATGATGCGACTTGCGTTCTTACCAGGCTTTCGGGTCATTATAATAACTGACGTTTTCCATTTTTTAGGGAGATACCACATCTCATTATTGCATTGAATATATAGATTAAGAGCTTTTGCAATTTATCTGGTATTCCTATAATCATTTTTCCGGTAATAAAATCCTGTGAGCTTTCTTTGGGCTTAGACATTTGCTTCCTCTACCAAGGCTGGTTTCAGAGCTTTAATAGCTTTATTTAATTTCCATTTGAGTAGTGGAGATTTTTTGGAGCTGCTGGCGTATTTTTGCTTTTCTTGAATTAACTGCTTGAATGGTAGGTGTTGGCCTATTGACTCTTTCAGAGCTAAAAACGCCAGATGTAGCCTTTTTTTGCACCTATTTCCATTAGTTGCGTTAAATTTTCTGTTGCCACTTCAGTATCTTCTGGTGTGAACAGTGGGAGCATTTCTATATATATCCGATTTAGTTAATTTGCTTGTTAGACTTATAGATGGGTCAATTTTTAAGGCATCGGTATTCAATTTGACTATATATAATTGGAGAATGATCAGATGATAGGTTATAGCCATCGTCTACTTGTGCATTGGTGCGGGTGATTCCTTTTGTTACACAGAAGTCTATATAAGATCAGGCATTTTCTTTCTATCTGTAGGCTAGTAAGTAGGGTGTCGAGATGACAAGTAATTTAGATTTACCTGGGTAATTGCTTCATAAAGTTGTTTATCTTTAGCCTCGAACCCCATTGTACATGTCTAGTATTGTAATCGCCTCCTGCAAGAAAAATGCCCAGCTGATTAATCATTAAGCAATCAGTAAATTGCTGCTTTTTAATTGCGTGTTTTGGTGGGCAGTAAACGGCTGAATTACAGAATTACCAGTCGATTCCTCGAAGGAGATATTAGTTTCTTGAATGTGATGTACTGCCTGGAAGTTTGGTGTTATATACTGGATAGCCATTAATTGTAAAATATGTTTTAGTCGTAAAGTGTGTTTCTGATATGAGGATGAATAATTTTTTACAGTACGTCAAAGATCTAAGGAGAATTGAAAACAGTGTATTTATTTTTATGCATATATATATATATATATATATATATATATATATATATATATATATATATATATATATATATATATCCTCGAAGCTCTTAAGATTTACTTCTCTTTGAGCAATCTTATTTTAGAATTAAACCATAGACAAGTAGTTAAACTGTAACAAGATTGAATGGATTTAAATTTTGAACATACATTAAATTAAGTTTGTCAATCGAAAAGTAGATTATGTTGAATTATAAGTGACCGCAGTTGCTTTTCTAATCTGAATTATTGCAGACTTGATTATTGTTGTCTATAGCAAGGTGGTGATAAGCGTTTGCCTTTTTGCTGCATATCGGTCGATTTGCGAGCTACCAACCGTTTATTTGTAACGTAATCTTAATTATTGTTAGAATTATTGAGCAAATATTATCTATTTCTACCTAAATCATACATATATCGTATACATATGATTTAAAAATCAAAAATAATTCTATATTAACATATGTAAATTAATTAAAGTCACGATTTGTATAATAATAATTAAAAGATTTTTATTTTTTCCATTTTATGTACATACATATATGCCTTTGATTTTCATTCGTTTAGTTTTTTTGGCGTGCGAGCATTTTTGGTATTGCATAAATAATTGGATGGCATTGGTAACATGCACTTATAAATTTCATTTTAAACAAACTATGTTTATTATATATAATTACTGTTGTATTAGATTTTAGAAAAACTGCCTAATTTATTTTTTAATAAATTGGATCCAAAAATATTAAAGTTTAATTATATGGTTTAGTGATATGACCATTCCAATATGCTTAAATTATTTGTTGGTAATAAAATATATTTGTATGAAGTTAAAAATTCTATACTAAACTTTAATCTTAAATATATTTTCTTCTATATGTGCTCGATATAGCAAATCCTAAAATCTTTATAATTATTTTTATAGAAAATAAAATCACATGTATATGGGAACCAAACTATAGATCTAGTTGTAATTTTATATTATTTTTTGTCGTTTTAGATCAACGGGGGATGAGAACGTAAATCATCACCATCACCACAATTTGGATACTGGTAAGTTTTGTTTTAAATATTTTGTATTATTTTGCTTATAAATCGAACCTGGTAGTTTTTCTACTGCTGAATTATACAATTTGTAATGACCTTGTATCAACTTCTAATGATCGTAGTCTAAACTTCTAATTTTATCAACATATATGTTTTATATTAAATAATAATCATTTAAAGCTCTGTGCATAATATGCACACCGCGACTAGAACCATAAAAAACAATCATCAAATAAAACAAAACAATAACAAACCATTATTTTCACTTTACGTAATATTTAAAAAAAAAAAAAATAAAAGTTTTCGAAAAATCACCCAAAATAACAAAAAGTTCTACTCTATTTGTTAATATGTACTTGCAAATTTACATTGTACAGAACAGAAAAGTCAACCACATTATTCAGTGCAAACATAATATAACAAAATAACAACAAAAAAGTTTGTTTACATTTTTTTTTTATTATTTATTTTATGTTGAAAAGTTTCAAAACAAAGTATATGTTATGTTGTTTTATATGTGGCACACAAAAAGCTCTTTTAGTATAAATATACACAAAAGCGCGTATACACATACTCGTACATCACATTTAAAAAAAATAAAAAATATGGCGTCTAGAAAATGTTCAGACAAATTTTTTTTTATATAATATATATATATATATATATATATATATATATATATATATATATATATATATATATATATATATATATATATATATATATATGCATGTATGTACGAAAATGTTCTACATACTTACATATATGTATATAAGTAAAAAAAAAAAAAATCCATAAAATATAATTTTTAAATAAAAAGCTTTTTTCACATATTACATACATTTTTTCCTCTTTTGAAGCTTTTTTTTTATGAGATATATGATTTTTATTACAAAATATTGATCTGCTTTTGGGAAATGTATGCTATATGTTTGTAAAATCTGTGTACATACTACATTTAAAATCAACTTTTTTGATTTATGATTGTTTAATATTGCGTGAAAACGAGTGGATTTAAAAAACTTGGTTTTTTTCACCTTAAGTGGTCGGTGGCGTGATAATCAAGACCCTAAAATATGGTATATAGGAAATTTAAAAACTTGAAGACTTCTATGAGTAACTTTTAAAATCACTATACCATCTCTATATATAGTAATAACTTTAAGTAGTTAATTTTGCAGTTTGTAAATAAAATGTAAGTTGGTAAAACATAATTACATTTATAGTTAAATACCTATACACCCCCATTTTTCAATCCTATAATTATATCTTCAAATCTCAATTATCTTACGATGTATTTTTAGCTATGCTATTGTTATTTCATGGAAATTCATGGAAAATAAGATTTTAACTTTAAGTACGTAACATAAAAGCATAGTAAAAAATGGTAAAAGAGCGACCTATACGAGAAATAAACTCAAATTGTCAAAGGTTTTTTTATGAAACAGCATCGCTACATTATTGCTCGGAGATCAAAATAGCTTTGTTTTGATGTTAAAAAGGTATTGTTATTTATCAATATGATAATATATATAAAATGCACATATATGGTGCATGGACATATAGTTTTCAAACTTTGAAATACTGTATTGTTTACTTTATAGATGCCAATGTGTCGGACTGTGTGATACCAGTCAATTACTAAAAAGCGACAAATACAATAGACATCACTGGATTGCTAATCAGTTTATTTGTATATATTAATTTAACTAAGCAATCTGTATTGCAGCTAAAGCTATCCAAACTTTTTTTTAGCTAAATTTTAACTATTGCTTCTTTAAGCTACAGCCAGCCAATGGACGTCGCAAGTTTACTGATTCAAACAAGACTACATGTTTAAATTGAATACCAATTTTAAATACTGAACGATATAGACTAATAGATAGGAACAAATAGTAAATTACTCGCTATATGTCTATATAAAATGCAGTAAATAAGTTACTTTCTGATATATTTCGATTGATCGCCCATTAATCTGATTGAACCTTCAATATCATGGATTTGATCTTTTTTGTACAATCGATAGCACTCACTATACATTAAAAGGTACCTATACTTTAATATATATATATATATATATATATATATATATATATATATATATATATATATATATATATTCATGCGCTTTAAAATAAACATCCGCATACCTAATATATATACAGAAAAATAAACGTAATTAAGAACAATAATTATAATCAATTTGACATAATGAAACAATTACATAATATATAATAATGATATTAAAAACAAAATATCAATTAAATGTTTATTCAAATTAAAAATTAATAATTATAATTATATAAATTATAGATAAATAATTTAATAATGGCATGTATTCTGATATAATTGATTGCGTATCCTAAAATAAACAAAAATATAGTTTTTTAACGCACTTATGAATCATATATTTATATATATATATATATATATATATATATATATATATATATATATATATATAAATATATATATATATACATATATATATATATATATATATATATATATATATATATATATATATATATATATATATATATATGTATATATATATATATATTTATATATATATTTATATATATATATATATATATATATATATATATATATATATATATATATATATATAAACTCCTTATACCACGTCTCTTATAAAACGTAAGATTTTCAAATTAAATTCGGTCATCCGGTGCAGTTCAATTGTAAAAGACAAGTAACATACTTGGTTTCTTAATCTATTTATACTTAATTGAATTAAGTTGATACATGAGTTATACATAATCTATAACTCATATTTATGTGCATTCATTATTATTCATATCTTGAAATACATATTTGCAATTACCAAATCAAAACTATTTTTAATATATATATATATATATATATATATATATATATATATATATATATATATATATATATATATATATATATATATATATATATATATATATATATCCACCTATATGCACTACAAGTATTTAGTGATTAACATCGCAATTATTAAATCTCAGTATTAAAATTTTATCGTTATATCGACGAATATATAATAATATCATTGACACAGTGGCGTGTATATATTATTAAATAAAAAAAATGTCCTCACGAATATCATCACACGGAATGTATGTACATTATTTATATGGATATTATTATTACTTTACTATTATATTATATTTTTTTTATATATACAGTGAGATTTAATCGACACGCAAATTTTATAATGGACTGTCAGATTTATGTACATTTTTGTGAATAATATACCGTCGCATATTTAAATTTTATTTAAAATATATATATATATATATATATATATATATATATATATATATATATATACATATATTTAAATATACCTTTACGTCGGGCAACATTTTATATTTATTGTATTTAGTACTGTCAAAACACATTAAATCACCATTTTGTTCAGATTTTTTTTTAAACTTTATTTTATAATATATACACAACAATATATTCACTTATATATAATAATGATTCACAATATATATGTATATTCACAGTCTTTTCACCATTTTCCTTACATAAAAATTCCGTTTCACAAATTCACTGTTTTTTTTAAATAAAACCCTATAACTTTATATTTTGTTTTTCCTTAAAATGTATACTTCAACTAAATATTTATACAAAATATTTAAACAAACCCGTATATTATATGAAAAAAAAAACTGTCAAACATATAAAACAGGAGATCAGAAAGGTCTATACACGATCGCACAAATATTGCAACTATTCGATATGATGCTGAATAAAAGTTCAAAAAAAAAAAAAAAAAAGGAAAATCGACAACACAACAAAAACAAAAACTTAATCCCAAAGATACACACACACAAACAAAAATA
The DNA here is from genome assembly GCA_963556175.1 of Tipula confusa. NCBI lineage: Eukaryota > Metazoa > Arthropoda > Insecta > Diptera > Tipulidae > Tipula > Tipula confusa. Next base: position 180,578,157 of record OY744477.1, read on the forward strand.
AAATATATATATAACAAAAAAAAAAAAAAAAAGGAAAACTAAAAGGTGAAACAGAAACAAAAGGGAAATTCTCATAAAATAGATAAAAACGATACATAAAATTGTGGGCGGATTCATTTCAAACACACTGTCAAAATGTACATCAGTTTACTTTTATATGCAACACAATACTACCTAGTTTACCCCACTCAAAAAAAAAAAAAAAAAAAAAATCAAAGTCCTTGCCGACAACATAATGATAAGACGTAAAATGTTTATAAAAAATTAAATGCCAAAAGGAAAACATCGAAAATGGGCGTTTTTAATTTATCTATCCGTTTCCGTTTTTTTTTGTTAAGTAGATATGAAATACGCATGTTTTTATTTATGATCCTTTTCTATTTGATTGGTTGAGAAGTGAAATGTATGGAAATGGATTTTCGACTCTCACTGAAAAAAAAATATAGGATAAAATTGTGAAAAAAATAAAATAGAAAATGGAAAAGGGACACAATTATAATATGGCTCTATTATCTTTTTTTTATGTATAATTGTCTTCGTTGTTTTGCGAGTATACTTTTATATTTGAATTCAATTCTAAGCCGGAAATAAATAAAATTAAAACGATGCATACATTTATATATATATATATATATATATATATATATATATATATATATATATATATATATATATATATATATATATATATATTTATATGTGTGTGTATCCGATATATTTTAGGGAAATGTAAAAGGAAAACAATGTTCTATATATAATTTTAAAATGTTCCGTTGTTGCATGCAACATTGGTAAATAATGCTGTATCCTTTCGAATGATGGCTGACTGACACTAATAAAAACAACAGTTTCAAAATTGTCTACAAGTATCTATCATTTTAATAAAATTTATTCATAATTTTAAAATTATTTCACGAAATCTCATTTATTATATATGTATATTTCGCCATATATGTATATTTCGCCGCAGCGGATCTTAAAATTTTTTAGCCTTTTTTTTATAAAATGTGTCTTTACTATTTTATACACAATCCGTTGTTTCAGTACAATGTTATTAGGCCCTTTCCAAAATCAAAACTTAATTAATTTCTCTCTCTATGTCATAATGATTATTGCTTTACCTACATGTGATATTGTGCAAATATTTAAACAATAAATTAAAGTAAGGCACTTTTTTATAAAATATTTACTTAGTTTAAACTTATGTTTGTTGACTTAGTTTTATACTCAAATGAGTATAAGTTGGCGAGGTAACTTTGAAAACAACCTTATTTACTTATTCGGTACGGCAATGAATAAATAAATAATTTTATAAATAAATAAATAATTATTTAATTCGGTTAATTATTACAGGCCTTTATGCAGAAACACATTTTAGAATTATCATTTAAACACTGTTTAACTTCAGCCGGATTTTAAATTTGGAACTTCGTGTAACATTTTCGCACTTACTTTAATTTTAATTTTTTATAGTCTATATCGGAGGTTTATATTTTTATATCGGTGACCGAACTGCGCCAGAACGTTATTTTTTTTGCCTTCGAGCTTGCTTCTATTTAGCCTAGGCTGTAATATTCAAGTATATATAGCGGCAATAATTAAAAGTACATAATTTTTTTTTTTCACGTTAATAATTAATGTTTTAAATTTTAATTAATCTATGCGTATATTTATATGGAATTTGCGGTATTAAAGCTAATATTTGGTATGAAAATAATAAAATTTAAGTAGAAAACTACGTATGTCAATTAGCCCCCTCGCCACTTTAAAAATTAATTTATTAAATGGGTTAAAAGTGCGTCTTGGCGTGCTTATATATATATATATATATATATATATATATATATATATATATATATATATATATATATATATATATATATATATATATATATATATATATATATAATATTTATGTTTATGGCTTTATATGATTTCTAATGTTTTACGTGCTAAAGGTAATAAAGCATCGTTTAAAATCTTTTCACCTTAGATTTGTTGATTATCTTTTATGCAGGCTCTTGCTTTCGCAGAGCAAATTGCTGGTCTAAATTTTCTTTTGATTTGTACTCTAACGAAACACGATCGTTTAGTTTGTTTACTTATTGCAGAACCATAAAAAATGTTTCTGTAGAAAATACAAAATTTTCACCAACGTGCAAGTGTTTTAACATCTTTGCTCTTGCTAGGCGAACTATACCTCTTGTGCAAGTGTTAAATCTTGCACTTTTTGTATTTTGTAGGGCTTCAGTCGTAGTTCATTTTTTAATATGCGCCATTACGTTGAATTCTATATGGCTTTCACCTTTCGAACCATTTCTGGCGATGTTGGTGTTTTTGCATGTCCCCATGACGTTTTTTGATGCTACCAGTTCCATTGTAACTTGTAATGGTCCGATACATATTTCCTCACATATAAATGTCGTAGCTCATTAAAAATGGCTGGTTCCGATTTTCCAGTCAAATACAAAGCAATGTCACTGTTACGTTTGAATTCCATTTCGATAACTTTTTTTAACTGCAATGTAAAACGATAGGCTTCTGTAGGCTTGTAAACAATATAACAGACTGACGTTGTCAAAAAATGAGCGCCTTATTGGGTTGCTATCGAAGCGTGAAGTTGTTAATACTTCGAGTTCCGACCCTTATATATATATATATATATATATATATATATATATATATATATATATATATATATAAATATATATATATATATATATATATATATATATATATATATATATATATATATATATATATATAAATATATATATATATATATATATATATATATATATATATAAATATATATATATATATATACATATATATATATATATATATATATATATATATATATATATATATATATATATATCAGGGATGAAGCGTCCATATATTGAACAGAATGAGTGCTTCCATAAAAATAATTTAATTATTTATAATTAAAAATAATTATTAAAATTTATAATAAATATTATATTCAATATATACTTAAATATTAATTAATTTAATTAACGTTTATAACTTATATTACACAACTTTTGTAAATATCAACACCTTATACTAAAGTTACGCAATATAACACACATGAAATAGCGAATATTTCTATAGTTCCTATATATAAAAACATGTATAGAAATAATCCGCTAGTAAAATTCATTCTTTGTTGTATGCTAAATTTTATTATACTATCGTGACACTATCGCGAATTATATAGACCAAATAATGAGTTCATATTATTCATTATTTTTGATTTTTCTTTGTGGTAACTTTCCCAATTTTTCCTTAATTGCTAGACTGTCAGTGTTATTTTCTATTAGAATTTTTGAAATGAGACTATCTATACCTTTTGAGATAGCCTATCTATACCTTTTAATCGAAATAACTAGAAACAATATAGAGATGAGAATAGGGTGTTATGTATATCCTGCAGTGCACATTGTCTGTACATAGTGTCAATTATTACAGTGAAATTAAATTGTTAAGTACATTATGCAATTTAACGAGTATAAGTGTTCGATTAATTCAGTCTGAAACAATCATGTTTGAGAAAGGATGATGAAGCAAAATAGTTTTTAAATTATAAAAGAGACCAACCATATAGATGACGTAATTGGTCCTCTTACATGCCAAGAACTGGCTGTTCAAAGTAAAGCTGAATCATCAAGATCTTTAAATCTAAACTTTAAATTTATTAAAACAACATAACTAGTGTTTTCTAAATTTTCTAGCATCATCCAAAATGATTTGAATTCTTCAATAAGCTTTTTGTATTGTTAGAGAAAATTAGTTAGTGGGAACACAAAAATCGACCTCGTTGGCTTAGAAAAATACGTGTTAGATAAAAATACGGTTTTTTGTAACAAATCACAAATGTCTATAATAATTTGTTATATTAACACAGATATTGTATATAATTAAACAACTGTCGGGATTTGAAGAGGTTTCGTTCGGAAGGACAGCCAAAATTTGACTTTAAAGCTTCCATGGTGAAAACAGAAAAAATATTTTAAAGAATTTAGCATGACAAAGCTAAGACGGTGCATATTCAATATTGTCGAATACATTCTACACATGCTTATTACATATAATGCTTTGCCCATTAAAGCTGCCACTTATAGGGTAAGATTCGATTATAAATTAGTTGTGCTTCCGTCCCTAAGAATGTCACGCTTCGTCCCATATATATATATATATATATATATATATATATATATATATATATATATATATATATATATATATATATATATATATATAAATGTATATATATATATATATATATATATATATATATATATATATATATATATATATATATATATATATATAAATAAATAGAACAAGTGTTTATCAAACCCGTTGCCATGTAAAAATACGAGAATAGTTGGGCCCTGACGAGAAATGGCTGATAATATTCGAGAGAATTGAAGTCAGGCGGATATATATGGTAACAAACGCCTGCAAATTTGATAAAAATTTCTGATGTTGGTAATGAAATAAAATTATAACGAGATCTCTAGTACGGTCACGCTGAGGTCTGATCCTAATCGATTGGTGTAGTGACCACTAAGAGAAATGTCGCCATTTAAGATCGAAACAAGTCAGAACGACTTGTTTTCTTACGGGTTGTTTATATAACCTTACGAAGAGGAAGCTTGGTTTCAAAACCGATTGAGCCAGATTGTTTTTACGGTAACGGGTCGGGAATGCGTCCTGTAAAAACCTATTATTAAATAAATTATTAAATATTATTATCAAGAAATAAAATATATATGATTGAACCAAAACCAACTTCAAAAGTGTTGGTTTGCATCTCTGCTAATCAAAAGGCATTTTTATCATATACACATAATTTTCATCTAATTCAAGTAAGCGCGAATATGACACAATCGACCAAAATAAAATTCACCCTTTCTTTCATATTATCTGAAATAAATTGATTTCCATTTCGACACACCAGCATGTATATGCAACAAAAAAAAATTCTAATTTTCCAAATTACATTTGAAATCGCTACACTATTCCCAAAACTATTCCTTTAACTAATTTAGTTTAAATTACATTTTTACCGCCTCTTTATGGTGATAAGTTCGTATATGTATATATATATATATATATATATATATATATATATATATATATATATATATATATATATATATATATATATATATATTTTTATTTTTATTTTTATTTTTATTTTTCACATATGTATCATATGTATTTTGATAGACTTACATAAACATGGTTGGAAAGTGTTAATGTTTAGTACGTACACCTCGTGTTCCATTACATAGTATACATATATATGTATATGTTCCAAGTATTTATCCTTCTATATATATACATATATGCTATATATCTATCCATCCAATTCATTTTCTGTTTTGATTAATAAAAAGGATATTAAAACGGATAAAAATACACATATGTCATGATTTGTTCAGATATATCATAACATTTATGTCCTTTTTTTTAAACTCCTTTTATACGAACAACATACAATGCAGCAACAAAATATAAAATTATTATCATATTTATTTCCCGCAATTACTGTTAAATAATTTTCCGGGTAGTTTTTTCATTGTTGGTTTTGTTAATTAGGGGTGTATTATATATATGGTAGGTTTTCCAAAACATTAATTATTTTAATTATAATCAAGTTAATCGAACCTATAAATATATTATATATATATATATATATATATATATATATATATATATATAAATATATATATATATATATATATATATATATATATATATATATATATATATATTTATTTATTTATTTATTGACCCTTGATATAAAAGCATCCAGAGCTTCGCAAGTTAGCTTAAAATGTATAATTTTTATCGTATTTGAAGAAATACATAATATTGTCTAGATATATGGGTAATAATAAGAATAACAAAATAATTTCTAAAAAAGCATTTTGCCATTTTATTTGAATAAAACATGGCAAAAACAAAAAATTATATGACTTTGTTTTGTTTGCAATACAAATTTTCTTATTTTTGTTTGTGATTATTTTTCTTTATACTGTACGTATTGTTCTGCTGCTATATAAATGTACTCGTGTATGCTGGCTTTATATATACAATATACACTATATACATGAAGCAACTACTTCTTTCAAATTACAATTGTTGTTGGTATATTATATTATTACTGTCCTGCTGAATTCAAATGACGTTTATTTTTATTATTTCAGCTTTTCTCGAAGCTCATTTATATATACTTGGGTATATATACATTTTGCTTTTCTTATTATTTTTTATGAGATTTTATTATTTTTATGGTATTAAAACTATTGAATATATGTGCTTAAGTTTCTAAATAAAGCTTTTATATATGGTTTCGAAGAAAACAAAAAATTAAAAATTAAATAAAAACAATAATAAAATCGAAGATGGATCGGTTAAGTGTCTATATTGTATAGCAAATAACCTATTAACTCCTTGCCTCGTAAACTTCATTAATCTATTTTTCTATTCCGTGTGAAATAAAAATAAATTGATTCAATCAACAGCGAGATAATCTGTTAATGAAGAAAAAAAGAAAATTAAAATGTAAATTGGCTTTCTTTCCATTTCTTATTACCCTATATACATAGGTCTATAATATGAAGATTTTTTCCAATTTCCGGAAAATAAATTAAAATAATTTTTTTCAATTCAAAATCAAACGTAACTCCATACATTTTCATTTGTTACTCCCCTAAAATGTTTTTTCGCTTATATATATATATATATATATATATATATATATATATATATATATATATATATATATATATATATATATATATAATGTTTATATATAACTACATATATGTTCATAGAACTTGAATACAAGACGATACGATGCTACATAACTTTTTTGAAACACTCAAAATTGAAGATAGGATTTTGATAATAAATCTTTCTTAAAGAAGCAAAACGATAAGATCGATTTCATATCTATTTCTACTGTACTTTATATAGAATGTTTATATGTTTGTATATATAGTTCATAATAGATTTGCTATTATATATATATATATATATATATATATATATAAAGTGTGTGTTTTAGTGCCAATCATATGTTACTATGTAAACATTGAAACATAATACATTTACGCACTTAATTTATGATTTTTTAAATTTATAGAAAAATCTTACTGATTGTTCTGAGGTGTAGGTTAACGGTAATCCTAGAAAATTATAAATATCCTAATTATTATCCATAATTCAACTTTGGCAATTGATCACTGTAATTTGTTCAGAAATCATAGAAATCTTTACCTCTCCTTAATTATCGTAAGGTATGTATGTTTGTATATAGCTGAACATGTTAAGGCCATAGATTAGTAATTAATTTTCCTCTATTTTGGAATCGTTTGTTTCATATTTGCAGTTTTTTTTGTTAATGTTTCGTAAACGCGAATATTTTTAATAGGTAGAATTTATAACCCTCCAAAGACAAATAAAATATCGTACGGTAAATTTTAAAATGCCTCTTATAAAGATATAGAATGTTCATTTGATTATTTCTCATGTATAGTTATAGATACAATGAAGTTTATATAAATATATATATATATATATATATATATATATATATATATATATATATATATATATATATATATATAAAGGGTTGGTCATCTATCGGTTTAAATTTGAACCACCGGTTATTTCAAATCTGGCAATACTTATGTCATTCTATTCTGTCACAAAATTCAGTATATTATCTCCATTGATCGAAATGAATCGATTTACGCTTGAGCAACGTTGGGATTTATTGGAAATTTATGTCCAAAACAAAGACAATTGGTTGGAAATTGCACGAAAATGTGTAAAATTTGGTCGCAGAGAAGGACCAACAGTGCCCGGTATACGCAAGTTTATTGTTAAAGTTCGTGAAACTGGTTTCATTGTTGATGCGCGAAGACGTGCAAGCGTGCTCGTACAGTGCATACACCCGAAAATATCGAAGCTGTGGTTGAGAATGTGCGTGAGAATCCATCAACATTAACTCGTCATCGTTCTCAAGAATTGAACATTTCACGCACCAGTTTACGTCGAATTTTGCGAAAAGATCTCGGTATGACGCCTTACAAAGTTCAATTGGTTCAAGAATTGAAGCCGCATGATCATCCACTTCGTTTTCACTTCGCTAGATGGGCCAACGAGAAACTGGTCGATGATGTCGATTTTGCCAAAAAAATCATCTTTTCGGATGAAGCTCATTTTCATCTTGGTGGGTACGGTTAATAAGGAGAATTGCCATATTTGGGGCTCAGAAAACCCACACGTGGTCTTACAGAAGCCAATGCACCCATTACGAGTGACTGTTTGGTGCGGTTTGTGAAGCGGAGGCATCATTAACCCATATTTCTTTGAAAATGAGGACGGCGCAACCATTACGGTCAATGGAGACACCTATTGCACCATGATACCCGATTTTTTTGCGCCCGCTCTTCATGGTTTTGATGTTAACGATGTTTGGTTTTAACAGGATGGTACAACTTGCCACACATCTCATGCCACAATCGATTTATGAACCGAATTAAACCGGTCGTTTAATGAACCGAAATGGTGATGTCAATTGGCCGGCAAGAAGCTGCAAGAAGCTGCGATTTAACACCAGTGAACTTTTTTCTGTGGGGCACCGTTAAAGACAAGTGTTATGCCGACAAATCAGAGACAATTGAGCATTTGAAGGCTAACATTCGTGATGCCATCGCCGAGATACGACCCCATACACTCGAAAAAGTGCTCGAAAATTGGTCCGATCGAATAGGGTACTGTGAGGCCAGCCGCGGCAGCCATATGAATGAAATAATATTCCATCTCTAACCGGAACAATTGTACTTCACAACAAAAAATAAATTTGGCAACATTTTAAACCGTTTTTGTTTTATTGCATTTTTAAATTTAAACTTTTCAATGGCCCACCCGTTATATATATATATATATATATATATATATATATATATATATATATATATATATATATATATATATATATACACATATATATATATATATATATATATATATATATATATATATATATATATATATATATATATATATATATATACATATATATTTATATATATATATATATATATATATATATATATATATATATATATATATATATATATATATTTATGTATATATAGCTAAACAGAGTTTTTACAAAGAAAGGATAAATCCTTCTCTTCCTCTTATAAGAGTTTCTAGGGTAATATTCGTAGTGTGAGACTCGGTAAATGCGAAAGTAAATGCAAAAATGAAGATTTCGAACTCAATGACATATGCTAATAATGATTTTTGCTCTAATTTGAACTCTAGTATTAGTAATGCCGTTTTGCTTTCCGAAGCGTCCTCAGTTTCGTTTTCTTTCCCTTTGATTTATATTCTGTAATTTAGAAAGTTAAATCGAAATCCTCCGGTTTGGAACATGTTAATTTAAAATTTTTGAAACCACGAGTTTTACTTAATCTTCAAGTTTTTTTCCTTCCCAGACCAGTGGAAAAAAATAATAAGATAATTCCATACCCATAGGTTAGTATTCCTTTGGAATTGTTCCATTACCGGCGAATAAGTGTTTTAAGTTCCAGCTTTTGAAATAATATTAAAAATCTAAATCAGGGCCGATTAAATTAAATAGCAATAGTTTAGTCAGTTTGGTTCCATCTAGCTTTATAAAACTACATAGTACTACCACTAGAATTTAATTCTATAAATCACACAGTTCTATTCAAAAAGTTATCACCAAGCTTACATTTTTTTTCCTGCTAATTTGATTTTCAACTATACCTTTCTAATCGTTCCCAAGCAATCATATCATGCAGTTTATTCATTTGTTGTACTTCGAGTTAAGGTTAATTTATATTATCAGCTAAGCACAGTACAGCACAGTGCATTCAAAAAATATTGTTTCTTGTATTTTATTTGAGTATTTATATTAGCATCACATTTCCGTACAACGCAGTAAAGCACATAACAAACCACCTTAAGCCTTTTTAATTTCAAATTGCATAAAACTAAGAAGCCATTTTATTTGTTTAGGGCATTGTTGTTTGGTTAGTTTCATTCTTTTAAATTGTTTAATCTCACCATAATCCGTAAGACAAACGCAAATGCAGTTTTTTTTGGAATAGAAATAATTAAAAAATACAGAAAGTGCAGATAACCACGTGCCCGATCAGTGTTATGTCATTGACTCAGATATGAATTACAAAAATATTGATAAGCAAACAGAATTTCTCTAGTAAATGGAACTAATGTACAAGATGCATTAAATAGTTAAATGTATGCATATAGAAGATTACCATGTGCTGAACCAATACCGTATCGCCCGTCATTAAAAGGACAGTTAGATATGATTGATCTATAAGAATGTAATCTAATAATATTGAATTTCTTGAACCTATATAATATGATAGTTTTTAAAATGTCTACTTAAGTTGTTTAAACACTTAGTATTTCAACTTTTCATATATGGTATAGAACTTAGCATGTATCCTCCTAACATTATCAAACAATTTTAACATAATATCTACATCTACATATATTTAGTAATACAACAACAATAACAAAAACTCGTTTAGATTTTTATTCATTTATCGCATCAATTAATGTTATCGTTTCAAATTAATTTTAATTAAACTTTTCAAAGTCATTTTTACTTTTGTGAAGCTGCTTTCTATATAATATGACGACATATAGCCACTTATACTTTTGTTTCATTTGTCGTCGTTCTCGTCATTTTTGATGGAAAACACAAATGAACGAAATAAACTAGAACGTACAGAAAAGTGTACATATAATACATATACAAAAAAAAAATTTAGGATAAGTTAAAATGATTTCTTTTTCATTTATAAATAAATAATTTCCTTCTTTTCTTTTTATTTGTTATTTTTATAGCACTTCCGAATTTTTTTTTTCTCGAAATTTCTAAAAAATATATAGCACAAAAACATCCTGATTAAAATGTTTCAATTTGCTATTTAAGTTTTTCACGTTTATGGGTATCCTCGTTCCGAATCTCTCTTACTATTGTTTTTCTATTTGCCATTTTTATTATATTTTCCATTGGTGATTTTATTGTTTTTCCTTTTAAAAATAATAAAAAAAAAAAAAAAAAATTGTTTCGTTTTGTTTTGGAAAATCTTCAGATTCTCACCTAACTGTCAGTGGGCCGATTCGAATGAATAAAAAACTAGATAAAATAAAACGAATGAAGACAAAAAATAACAAACATAAAAATGTATAAAGTTGTGAAGTAGAGTATAATTCAAATGAGAATCACATCAAGTGTATTGTAAAACTTGTCTATGCTTATGTTAACCAAAATTTTGATTATATTAATTTGAAGGTTAACCGTTAAAAATTTGGTCTGTTAAATTATTTTATTATTTCGACCTTCTAACCGTCAATCTGATGCTGTTTTAACCAACCAAAAATGTTTTATTTTTATTTATTTGTCATTATGAAACCTACTATAATTTAATGTTTCTGGTAAATAATAAAATCTTCTTTTTCAATTATTCACGCAAGACTTTTCTTCACGAATCAAATAAAAACCATTTTTATGTGTATAAAATGTCTGTCTGTTTATTTTTCCTTACCTTCAACTTTTCATTCGTTTATATTGTTTTCGTTTTTTTTATTTTTATTTTTATTTTCCTTACCGTCTTCCGTTTATTTAATTTTTTTTTTTTGGTTCTTGTTTTTATTGTTTCTTTCTATTAAAGTTGTTATTACTTTGCAGATATACATATACTACCGTACCATTGTACAGAATTATATATATATATATATATATATATATATATATATATATATATATATATATATATATATATACATATATATTTATATATATATATATATATATATATATATATATATATATATATATATATATATATATATATATATATATATATATATGCGCTATATTTCCACTTTTTTGATTCGCATCCTGTTGCTTTTGCATATATGCCAAATGATAGTTATACACCTAATTAGGTAGAGGTTAATCAGTTAAAATGCTTATTTAATTGAACAATTTCGTGAATACTTATTTGAAAATATTAAAATGAAAATTGCAAATGCCATTACGCTAGATACTGAAGGACGTTGCGCCCATATTCAATCGTCAATTAGCAGTGATGTAAAAGAAATTTATTTTTCCTAATTAATTTAACCTTATAAACTTACGGGCTTAACCTTAAAGCGTGCTTAAATTATTTTCGCAATTGTGGTATAGTTTTAGTGAAATAGTTATTGAGGATCAAGTTTATGATATTAATAAGTAACTCTGTCTAATAATTTTAGTCTAAAAATTTTCTTTGTTTTTTTTTCTTAGCGATATAGTGGCACTTTAGTGGTTATATTTTCGAACATGGACATGGATAACACGATTATTCAGTTTCGCGATTGGGAAAAGGTTCGCCAAAAGATTATATTTTTGATCGGCTTTTTCATATTGGTTGTAAATGTTTGTCGATATACGTAATCGGTTGAAGGCTGGTTCGATTTTGAATGGTATGTTTTGTTAGCGTTGTTTGTCTGGAATTGGGATGGATTTAAGTCGTTTGAGTTTCGTGGATTTATCTATGAGATTGATTTATCTATGACTGGACGCAGTAGGGATGATTTGTTGGGTTTGTGGATGGGAATGGCTTTGGTATGTTTCCGCGGAAGGGGGGGATGTAAATGTTAAAATGTATAATTGTTATTATATTTTTTGTATTTTTTTATAGTTTTAAAATTTTTTTTATAGAGTTACACAACTTAAAATCATAATAAAACAAAGAAATATATTTTTAATATCAATGAAACGGGCTTTATTGGATAGAAAATTTTATGACATTAATGTTTAAATATGATTTCGGCCATGTGGCCGCCATCGCTAGTGCGTACAAGGCGCAAAATAAAACACCAATTTTCGCAAGCTTTTCGCATCATTTGCGGCCATATTTCGCCAATATATTATATATTATATATTATATATTATATATTATATATTATATATTATATATTATATATTATATATTATATATTATATATTATATATTATATATTATATATTATATATTATATATTATATATTATATATTATATATTATATATTATATATTATATATTATATATTATATATTATATATTATATATTATATATTATATATTATATATTATATATTATATATTATATATTATATATTATATATTATATATTATATATTATATATTATATATTATATATTATATATTATATATTATATATTATATATTATATATTATATATTATATATTATATATTATATATTATATATTATATATTATATATTATATATTATATATTATATATTATATATTATATATTATATATTATATATTATATATTATATATTATATATTATATATTATATATTATATATTATATATTATATATTATATATTATATATTATATATTATATATTATATATTATATATTATATATTATATATTATATATTATATATTATATATTATATATTATATATTATATATTATATATTATATATTATATATTATATATTATATATTATATATTATATATTATATATTATATATTATATATTATATATTATATATTATATATTATATATTATATATTATATATTATATATTATATATTATATATTATATATTATATATTATATATTATATATTATATATTATATATTATATATTATATATTATATATTATATATTATATATTATATATTATATATTATATATTATATATTATATATTATATATTATATATTATATATTATATATTATATATTATATATTATATATTATATATTATATATTATATATTATATATTATATATTATATATTATATATTATATATTATATATTATATATTATATATTATATATTATATATTATATATTATATATTATATATTATATATTATATATTATATATTATATATTATATATTATATATTATATATTATATATTATATATTATATATTATATATTATATATTATATATTATATATTATATATTATATATTATATATTATATATTATATATTATTATATATTATATATTATATATTATATATTATATATTATATATTATATATTATTATATATTATATATTATATATTATTATATATTATATATTATATATTATATATTATATATTATATATTATATATTATATATTATATATTATATATTATATATTATATATTATATATTATATATTATATATTATATATTATATATTAATATATTAATATATTAATATATTAATATATTAATATATTAATATATTAATATATTAATATATTAATATATTAATATATTAATATATTAATATATTAATATATTAATATATTAATATATTAATATATTAATATATTAATATATTAATATATTAATATATTAATATATTAATATATTAATATATTAATATATTAATATATTAATATATTAATATATTAATATATTAATATATTAATATATTAATATATTAATATATTAATATATTAATATATTAATATATTAATATATTAATATATTAATATATTAATATATTAATATATTAATATATTAATATATTAATATATTAATATATTAATATATTAATATATTAATATATTAATATATTAATAGATTAATATATTAATATATTAATATATTAATATATTAATATATTAATATATTAATATATTAATATATTAATATATTAATATATTAATAGATTAATATATTAATATATTAATATATTAATATATTAATATATTAATATATTAATATATTAATATATTAATATATTAATATATTAATATATTAATATATTAATATATTAATATATTAATATATTAATATATTAATATATTAATATATTAATATATTAATATATTAATATATTAATATATTAATATATTAATATATTAATATATTAATATATTAATATATTAATATATTAATATATTAATATATTAATATATTAATATATTAATATATTAATATATTAATATATTAATATATTAATATATTAATATATTAATATATTAATATATTAATATATTAATATATTAATATATTAATATATTAATATATTAATATATTAATATATTAATATATTAATATATTAATATATTAATATATTAATATATTAATATGTTAATATATTAATATATTAATATATTAATATATTAATATATTAATATATTAATATATTAATATATTAATATATTAATATATTAATATATTAATATATTAATATATTAATATATTAATATATTAATATATTAATATATTAATATATTAATATATTAATATATTAATATATTAATATATTAATATATTAATATATTAATATATTAATATATTAATATATTAATATATTAATATATTAATATATTAATATATTAATATATTAATATATTAATATATTAATATATTAATATATTAATATATTAATATATTAATATATTAATATATTAATATATTAATATATTAATATATTAATATATTAATATATTAATATATTATATATTAATATATTAATATATTAATATATTAATATATTAATATATTAATATATTAATATATTAATATATTAATATATTAATATATTAATATATTAATATATTAATATATTAATATATTAATATATTAATATATTAATATATTAATATATTAATATATTAATATATTAATATATTAATATATTAATATATTAATATATTAATATATTAATATATTAATATATTAATATATTAATATATTAATATATTAATATATTAATATATTAATATATTAATATATTAATATATTAATATATTAATATATTAATATATTAATATATTAATATATTAATATATTAATATATTAATATATTAATATATTAATATATTAATATATTAATATATTAATATATTAATATATTAATATATTAATATATTAATATATTAATATATTAATATATTAATATATTAATATATTAATATATTAATATATTAATATATTAATATATTAATATATTAATATATTAATATATTAATATATTAATATATTAATATATTAATATATTAATATATTAATATATTAATATATTAATATATTAATATATTAATATATTAATATATTAATATATTAATATATTAATATATTAATATATTAATATATTAATATATTAATATATTAATATATTAATATATTAATATATTAATATATTAATATATTAATATATTAATATATTAATATATTAATATATTAATATATTAATATATTAATATATTAATATATTAATATATTAATATATTAATATATTAATATATTAATATATTAATATATTAATATATTAATATATTAATATATTAATATATTAATATATTAATATATTAATATATTAATATATTAATATATTAATATATTAATATATTAATATATTAATATATTAATATATTAATATATTAATATATTAATATATTAATATATTAATATATTAATATATTAATATATTAATATATTAATATATTAATATATTAATATATTAATATATTAATATATTAATATATTAATATATTAATATATTAATATATTAATATATTAATATATTAATATATTAATATATTAATATATTAATATATTAATATATTAATATATTAATATATTAATATATTAATATATTAATATATTAATATATTAATATATTAATATATTAATATATTAATATATTAATATATTAATATATTAATATATTAATATATTAATATATTAATATATTAATATATTTATATATTTATATATTTATATATTATATATTATATATTATATATTATATATTATATATTATATATTATATATTATATATTATATATTATATATTATATATTATATATTATATATAATATATAAATATATAGCTGCTAATTTCACCAAAAATTCTCCCAGTTTTAATTGGTTCCTATTAACTTAAATCCTTAGAATACAAAAATTTAGATTTCTAGACTAAAGAAACTTTTATCGATTTAGCCGCATTTCCAGACGCAGTAAGTGAAAAACCTACCTCGGAGCTTATATAATATGTTCGGTATTTAAAGTTTTTACACTTCACTAAAATGCTAAGGCCTTTTTAATAAATGAAGGAAACGAAACCAGAATTTGGATAATTCGTTTAGAAAACAAATTGTTAAATAATTTTTAACGTCTTGCCTTACGCCGTCACCAGCCAAATCGAGGAAAGCGCGAATACAGGTTTGTGGCTACCTGAATTAACATTCAACTGTTGCCTAATAATTTTTCGTTTGTTATATTTAAGATTGAAACCTTTAAATAATGTTACATGCACAAAGTGCATATTCAATAAAAAATCAGTGTTAATAAAACTAATCAACATAGATAAAAAAAAAGTGCGCAATATAATTGTACAATGTGAGTGTTCGTTTATCCGTCGAGCAAAGCGCATGTAATTTACTTTAATGTTTAGTTATTTTACAAGTGTGTATGTTCACAAAACTAATCAACATAGATAAAAAAACTGCGCAGTATACTTGTACAATGTAAGTGTTCGTTTATCTGTCGAGCAAAGCCCATCGCAATTTACTTTTCTGTTTAGTTATTTTACAAGTGTGTATGTTCTTAGAAAAGCGTTTAGTTGACCTGTGTTATTTAATTAATTTGTAGTGTGAAAAATGTATAGTGTTTGATCAACTATTAGTTTTAAAATAAGTGAAAGTGTTTGTTCTTTTAAACATTAAATTAAAAGAAATATATTTTTTCAGTGATAATGACAATCAATGTAAAGTAACGGGATGGCACACGAAGCACGTACAGTATGTACCATTTTCTATATTTTTATTTTTACAGACAATTGAAATCTGTGTTAGTGATTATTGAATATATACAATTTAGGGTCGATTACATACATTTTTACACAAATTGCGCATTAAGGTACAAACCTTAAAATCCAGTTTTTTACCATTATATTGGTTTGAGTTTTATTTATTTTGTAGTCGATAATTTTCATTCAGGGCTTTTCAACTTTTATTGAAGGAAGCTCAAAGCTTTGTTGCAATTCATGTTGTACTAAATATATGTAAATAATGAGATACATTTCTATGCTCACAAACTAACTCGGATATGTTGGTTTGAAATTTTAACCAGATATCTTTTAATATGTCTTAAACTTGTTGAACGCATACCGCATTTTTTAACCTTTATGATTTTGACATGTTCCTCATCATTTAATGTGGTTGTGTAGACCTACAATTGTTCATGTTTCCTTACCATTTCATGACTTTACATAAAAATTAAGTTGCCTCGTTATCTTAACCTTCCTGTCGAGTTCCTTCTCGAGTTGCATCTTGAACTGTAAATTTAGCGTTAAGTCATTGAGTGTTAGGACAGTGACTAAATTTGTACCAATCTCGTTATACATATTATATTTTGACTTTTAATTTTCATCTTCCGTTTTATGGTGAGATTTTCTGTTTTGTACTCTATATGGGCTAAGCCTGCTTTAAAAAAATTGTAATCAATATTTACGGTTCGAATGGCCATTAAAATTATAAAGGAACAGAAACTACTTGATCATTTGCGAGATCTAATCATACTATATTTTTTTTTTCGACTACGTCAATATATGTTTTTATTAACTTGTGGTGGTAAATATAAATGACCACCACAGAACTCCCCCGAATGTGAATATCCCCTCTTTGAGAATGTGAATTATTCGGCAAAGTGTACGACCTTATATTTGAGTATACCTGATATTTGATCAGGTGAGTTGAGTATGCCGTATGCCGGTGTGACTCGATCAATTAAAATGGTATGGTTTTTACGATAAATTGTTTTCGAAGGCGGCGTATAACTTTAAATAAGCCTTCGTAAAGAGGTGAAAAGACTGTGTCTTGTATTGGTAAAGATAAACAACTGACCTCGGTCAGTTGTGTCTCATGTTCAATTTGAGCGTATATTAAACCAGAAGTTTAGATCATATGCATGACAACCTGAGGTTCTTACTTATTTTGCATGTAGCCGTTTGTGCTTAAATCCAGAAAAAATTGCGACATAAATCCTTTAAATTTGTTTTATTATTAAGCTCGTATACTGTTTAAAAAAAAACGACGCCACATTTTATCTCCAAAAAAAAAAAAATTTCTCTTAAAAAAATTTGTGTTACACCTAATTGCGGTATTGACAATCTTCTATTATACAAATTTTTCCTATAAACGCTTCCATAAATAACATTTACATTATCAGGTCACATAAAATATTTTATAGTTCTACAATCTACATTTTTCATATCTGATTACATTACTTCTGCAATTGTTTAAGCAGTTTCGCCGGATTTGATGATTTTTGGTTGATGTCGACAAATACAATGATTTGGCCTTATTTGAATTCATAAACACAACATATCGAATTGAGCAACATTTTTAATTATACCGGCTTAAAATTAATACACTAACTTAACTAAAGGATTCTGTTTATAGGATATTACATATTGGCTTAAAGTCAAAATAAATTACTTGTTCATAATGCTAAATTATTTTAATGCTAAATTATCATTTTATAGTTTAGTTTCTAGTTTTATAATTTTGAAATAAAAAAAAACCTTCACCCGTACTGACAAATTAATTTTAAATTATCTCGCGACAATTATTTCCACCCCCTCGGTTCTATTAACACAAAATAACAATACCATGTCCATGTCGCGTGAAATCTATAAACATATTAAATAACCCTAAGTAAATCTTAAAAAAAAAATTTAGATATTAGGGGCCATAAGATATAATAAAAACACATTAAAAACCTGCCACTTAAATCCAACAACAATCCATTTAAAAATGAACAGCAACAACTAAAAAAAAGATTAACAGATTGTTGTATTTTCTTTTGTTGTTCCTAATTCAGAGCTTCTTTTTTTCAGTGTTCACTGCTTACGACCCCAAGCACAACAAAAAAAAAAATCTTTAATACATTTTCATGTTTTGTTGTCTTTGGTATAATGTTTGATATCAGCATATTGCGAGGGGTTGTTTGGTTAGTTAGTTCCATATAGAGAGTAAATTATATGCGGATAAACTTTACCCCCTTATTGTTTGAATTAATTTTTTATCTCCTTAAAAATAAAAATTATGTATATAAATATACAGTGAGGGATCAATGATTTGAATAACAAGACAAGAGTATGTTAGTAAATATTTATCGAACCCTACTGTATATAGTATTTACTTGAAGATATTTTGACGTTAAAACATAAAATCAATTTAGAATTTTTGGTGTATACCTACCCTTCATCATCATTATTCACTTCAAATTCAAATTCTCTAATTTTTAAGTAATTTTAAGTGATCATTCTCATCATTATCATCAACAATCTAATCGTTTCCCTCTCTAGATATATATATATATATATATATATATATATATATATATATATATATATATATATATATATATATATATATATATATATATATATAATATATATTTACAATAAACTCACCCTGAATTTTCCAAGTAACTAATTTATTCAAACGATGAACTCGTTAATAGATTTTAAAACCATATCAAATTTTTTTTTGTTATTATGTTGAATTGGGTGATTTATCCTGGATTTTCAATTTCACTTCGACTTTTATCTCGAAGATCAATTTAACGAGATAGGGATGGATTTACTGATCTAAAGACAACTTAATATATTGTTGTGATTTTTGATGAAATTATCTGATTAACGAGTGGATATATATATTTAGGGGATATATATATATATATATATATATATATATATATATATATATATATATATATATATATATATATATATATATATATAAATATGTATATGGATATTTTGTATACACACCTGTTATGGACAAAACAGCAAGTTGACGATTAGATATATATATATATATATATATATATATATATATATATATATATATATATATATATATACATATATATATATATATAAATTACCAGGTCAGTGTCCATAAATGTCCATTATATCTTCATTTAATTTCGAAATAAAAAAAGAAGATCCACACCGATATGTCATCATAATATACAGGATGATTATATTTACTAAAGTATATAAAGGATAAACTGCCAATTTTCATTAGACAAACAAAAAAACGTATCCATCCATGTGCGGTGTTTACTTTATCACACAATATAATAATGTTTTGATATTTCATCTAATCAAATCTAAGTCAAATTATCTTTCGTCTTAACAAAAAATAAAAAAAATATAAACTTAATAAAATATTAAAATCAATTTTATCATTTCAACTAAATTGATGGCGAGATAAAAAAAAATCTAACAACTAAATTCCTTATACGAGTATATGAGATAAACAAAAAATAATACAAAAAATCCATCAAATTCTCTGTATCTTTCTATTTTTAAGTGTTGGGGATTTAATTTCCCCGGGTCGGTCGATATATATGTATATATAAATACATATTATATGGTTATTGGCCCTAGAGATACAGTGCCCATATTTTCAATTTTTATTACAATATTAATATTAAACAATTAATTGGAAATTGTTAATTTTAAAAATGCATTAAAAAAACTATGCCTCGTATCATAATATATAGTTTTAAATTGGATCATTCAATATATTTGATAAAATCAAATCAATGTTGCAGTGGTCTTGTGAAATATATTTTATTTTTATAAAAAAACTTTTTTTAAAAGCACACTTTTATTTATGCGTAGAAAGTGGAAAATAATTTTTTTCTTTGCACCTAGAATATGATCCAAAATTGTGGTGCGCTCATCATAATTCATTCTCTACATCACATGTTTTTAAGCCTCTCAGAATCACGTTTTAGAATTTTAATCTGTGATAAATTATTTTATTATTGATTATGCTTATTTTATTATCTTTTTCTAATTTTTGCAAAATTCTAATAAACTCTTAGACATTTAAGACAAAATTACAGTTGCAATGTTTTAGATTCAATTACTTTAAATTACATCTCTATTATTATTTCGTATTAAAGTGTATACAACTGATAGTGTACAGTTGCATGTTTTCTAAATTATTTTTATTTATTTTTGAGTCACCTGAATCATTTATTTTAAAGGCAACATATTTCAGATGTGTCAGAATATTACTAGATTTATTTTCGCATCTATTTAATATCCATAGCTTTAATTTATTAAGTAAGGAGATTATTTAAATGTGAAGACATATACTTTATATAGTACAATCCATAACACTTGTAATTTACATGAAACCACGCTTTTATTTTTAGTCATAAAAATTTTGGATCATATTCTAGGTGCAAAAAAAAAATTCTTAATGCGTTCAAGTTGACTATGAATGTGGTGTCTCCTTGCCGCATATTCTGTGTCAACTCTACTAACCTAAATAATCTCCAAAGATGTATGGCTGCGTTCATTATAGTAGGCTGCTTGAATACTTAATGTGCTCGTATTGGAGGCAATTGCATAAGATCACCGAAAAGTAGCACACTTATACCACCGAATAGTTACTATTCTTGAGTTGCTTTAGGCGTGAATCGATCATACATAGTAAGTACTTCGTATGCGACCATAGATATTTCATCTATGAACAGAAACTCTATATCTTTCCATTGCATTCGCATAGTACGGAGGAAGTTACCAGTTAGGATTGGCAATGTCGGAATTCTTCCATATCTTTGTACTGGAAGCTACAGCAGACTATGTAGTCATTCCGCCAACTAATCGTGCTGCTACTCCCGTTAATGCTGCCGCTCCTTTTGTCACTACCTTTCCATAACATCTGTTCACCTGATTCTTCAGTAGATTGAACACAAAGGTTTTTCCAGTGCCAGCGCCTCTAGTTATGAACAGCCTCTCACGATTTGTACTACCATTCATTATCTCATTCATTATCTCGTTGACCCACATTCATTGCTCCTTGTGCTG
The DNA here is from genome assembly GCA_963556175.1 of Tipula confusa. Taxonomy (NCBI): domain Eukaryota; kingdom Metazoa; phylum Arthropoda; class Insecta; order Diptera; family Tipulidae; genus Tipula; species Tipula confusa. The sequence continues at coordinate 180,601,128 of OY744477.1, forward strand.
ATGTGAATTGCTCATCAGTCATTGCAACTTCTCGCATTTCCTCCTCATACTGGTCATATTCTGCAATAAGTGCAGCTTATTCCAGAATCTTAAACGCATGCACCTGATTGAAGGCATTTTGCAGCTGCTTGTCACGCTCTCAAAGGTCTCCATGTACCTACTAACTTCTTTCAGCCGTTCTTCTTCTTGTGCCGAATCGTAGTCTTCGATAAGTTCCCTTTCCTGACGGTATGGCATATACTGAAGGAAAAATCTGTAGTAGTAATTCTCAGGATCAGTTGCTGCCATGAAGAATGGTACTTGTACCACCGCTGTTCTAGTTCTCACTACCATTTTAGTATTATGCTTAAGCGAGATGTACGTTCTTGCTCCAGTGTTGTCTTCATTTAGATCATTATCAACGCTCTCTTCACTATCTCCTTCCTGCTTCTTATAGAAGGGTTCAAACAGGATGGCAAATTCGAATAGGCTCATTTTCTCATTTTCTCGAAGTCGAATTTCGGATAGGTGTGTGGTCTGTTCTCATATCTCCTGAAGGTGCTGCTGTAATATCCTGATGCATGACCGCTCTCATCAAATTGCAGAACATTGTACCGTTGCTCAGGTTTGCGAGTGTTCAGGAACACACTCTTTCTTGAGCTTTCCTTCACATCCAAATGAGCCAGTCGGAAAACAGCTTCACATGCTGATATTTTTCGTTCTCTCAGAATTCGCATGTATATCTTGAAGAGCTTTCGAGAAATGTTGGTCTCTATCTCATACCATTCAGCCCTCATCGCAGAAAACAACATATATTGACTTAGGTGGCTGTACGTTAGCGAGGTTGGAAAGTTAGTGATCACTGGTGTAACATTTTACTTTGGCTTCACTTAAGCGGGTATAATTTATATAAAGCAAACCGACTTATAACCGACTTATACCGTTTATTTCAATTTATTCGGTCTATATAAAAGAATATATTGTTAATTATAAGTTAATTAAGCATCGGGAATGTATATGTATATGTATATGATCCATTATAGGATAATAGCATATGGCTTACCTAAGCCATTCTGCACTGACATAGATGATGGTTCGGCTCAGGGTCATAATTAATCTTTATCGTCATAATTAATCTTCATAATCTTTATCGTCATCACTGATCGAAATCAAGTGATAAAATTCACTAATTTTCACTCCAGTATGCCTCCGGCAGAAACAAATACATAGGTACAAATGACAGATATGATTGTTGATAATTTACATCCTTATCTCTTTGAAGTGTTTACATTCTATCGTTTCATCTCGTGATGAACATAATTAAATAAAAATATATTTACAATCTAGTCATAACAATTAAAATTTATAATAAATCAATAAATCAGCAGTGAAAATTATTCTAGAACTCTTAACTGTGTTTAGTAAATTAGTAGATAAAAGTGTGGTAAAATATGCCGTTCAACGAATTTGCTGAGAACTCACCAAACTTCCATCCTAACATAACATGTGCCGGTTCCTCATGTAACAAAGGAATTACGGAAAACCAAGCAGTGGTCACATGTGGATGTTGTCTTAAAATGTATCACCCAGTATGTAAAAGTGTAATTGGGGCTGCCAAAATTAAAAAAGCGACTGAGTGTAATTGGGGATGCTCGCCTGGGTGTGTTAAATCTATCACCTCAAACCCAGGGCAATCAGCTGCTCTATCCTCGGATATAGGTATGAGTTTATCCTATAAAGTGGCATTTAGCAGCCTGATTTCTCGCATGGACGCGCAATCCGCCGATTTGAAAACCTTAATGTCTGAGGTGCGTTCGTCGCAAGACTTTATATGCAGTGAATTTGAGGAATTAAGTGCTTAAAACCGGACCATGTCTGCTGAAAACACAGTTTTAACCGCAAAAGCTGATAGGCTATAAATAAAGAACATCAGAAGCAGAATTAGCGGTTAAACATAATGGAGGCTCATCTAGTTATTCCCCTTCAAAGAGAAATTTCTAGAAACATGATCTGTTGTGCCACCGGAAGTTCCAAATATACAGAATTTTATCATGGGCAACATTAGTATAGAGACAACAGCAAAGCGCCAGTTATTGGACTCAAAAATATGTTGCATCACCCAAAAACAAAATCTGCATTAAAGGATTCGGTTATTGTAACTCTAAATACAGTAGAGATGAAAAATGACGTATTGTCTAAACTTAAACCACACCATCGTAAATCAAGTTCATCACTACCTCCATCGTAGTCATGCACCATTTTACGAAATTCCAGTAAGTGCTATATAATGAAGCTAAGAAAATGCAAAACACTCATCAAATATCTGTGGGCCAAAGATAGTAAAATCTTTCTACGCAAAACATCGGACTCAACGATCCATCATATATATTGTCTTAACGATATTTTTCAACTTGGCATTTCGCCGGCACCAGCTGAACCATCCGGAGTTCATGAAATTGGCGATCCTGCGCCCACTTGATACACATTCAGAACTGTCTACACGTCACAGTACCATTGCAGTAGCGGCACAAAATATTCAACTCTTTAAACTCAATAGCAACACTTCTTATGTTGACCTAGGTAAAATAATTGTAGCTTTAAATATTTTGTACTCATTAATTATACACTTTTCTTAATTTTATGCATAAACTTCGAAGTCGATTTGTTTACAAACAAATACGCGTTGACAGTTTTGTTATGATCAACACGCCACATCATTATTGTAGCAGGTTTTTAAATTATTGTTTATATGTTAATCTAATTAGCTGTAGTCGTAGGTCATATTTTATTTCCTATTGCACTTTTATGATCGGCTTTTGGTTTTTTGTAGCCAAACATTTTAATATTTTGGTACTTATATTACGGTTACCATTTTTTAAGTCCACATCGTCAGTCTAATTTGTTAATATTGATAAACTGGCTTCTTGTCGAACAGCTATTCATATTGTTTATATTCAAATTCAAGTTTTTACCTACTCTACATGAATTTAAATTTGAGTGGTGACCTAATGATTATGCTTGATGGCTATACATATATTGTTATTGTTAAATAGGTGATATATCTAACAACTTCTATCTCGTTTATCAAAATATTCGAAGCACGAGAAAAAATTTGGATAAGCTGCTTGCATACTTAAACTCTGGATTGTTTTTACTATACGCTCCAAACGCTCCAAATTATTCTGTGTTGTATGTATCTATCGGCTAGGTTACACTAATGTTAGTAGCTTTATAAACGAATTCACTATGCTCTTAGGATGGGTGACTTAAACATAGATTTTTTGAAACCTAGTTCAATTCTGAATAGACTACTGCTTGCACTTTCTGAATTTGGATTGAATAACATCTCTGAACCAACCGGAATTACTGATTCGACAGCAACCTGTATTGACAATGTACTATAAAGATTTGATCAGAGATCCTTTCAGCAAGTTGACCACAGAGTATTGGACCTAAAAATATCAGATCATTGTTCAATTGAATGCACTACCACTAAGTCTTGTGGTAAACAATCAAGAAAGATGAAGTCCGCATGGCGACTGATAGTCTATTAAAACTTGTGCGTAAAAGAAATAAAAAATGTAACCTTGTCAACAAGCACGTAAACAATATTAGATTAAAAGCCTTATCTTATGTGACACTGTAAATTCAGAAATCGTAAAAACCAAAAACAAATTTTATTCTGCTAAATTTATCAATAATGGAGAAAATGCTCAGAAAAATTAGAGAACAGTTAATGAAATAATAATTGGAAATCCGGGCACAACTGAAATTAGCGAAATCATTAATCACGATGGACATTTAATTAATGAACCAGCTATAATTGCAAATGAATTTAACGATTGTTTCATCAGATGGATCCGCTTTGTTTACCGACCTAACGAAAGCCTTTGACAGAGTACAACATACTACGATGTTTAAAAAGCTATTTGCTGTGGTTTTAAGAGGTATAACACATCAATAGTTACAGTCGTATTTGACTGAACGAGTCCAAATAGTTCGGGTAAACCATTAAGTTGCCAATTAAAGTGGAGTACCGCAGGGTTCGGTCTTGGGACCTTTGGAATATTTTGACACAAATTCTATGGATCTATGACTGCGTTTGCTGACGATTTCTTATTTACATATGCTGGTCCCAGCCAACGAGAGATTGTCACTCTCATGGAACACGATCTAAATTGTTTATTAGTAAACTCTGTCAAATAATTTCGATAGTTAGGTGTTCTAATTGACAGTGATTTAAACTGGAAAATGCACATTCAACGATGAAAGAACAGATTATTATTTGTCTCTAGGAAACTGTATGTCTTACGTATGTACTGTTCAAAGCACTTACTTAAGATCATATATTTTGCATTAGCTGAATCAATCATACAATATGGCCTATCTTATTGGGGTAGTGCAAGTAAATCTATCTTACATCCTATTTACGTTTGGCAAAAACAAATTTTAAGTAATATTTTTAAGTAATATGCCTTCTTTTTCTCCCTCATGGCCTATATTTGAGAGTCTGGGTATTCTGCCGTTGGTACACATGTATTTACAAAGTTCTAAGAATATTTTTTGTTAAAAGTAGAAATAACTTCGTGACTCATACACAGGTTATAATCTTAGAACAAACCTACAATATAAAAAGCAAATCCCAAAGTTTAATCTAGACCTGCGTAAAAACTTCTTTACTGCTGCTTCACCAATTATTTTTAATAATTTACCACTAGATATTAGAAAGTGCAGCAGCTTTTCCACCAAATTTTCAAAAACTTTAAAGTTATGGCTGTTTCAAACGAAAGATATCAGCTATCTATCATTCATATTGAATTAATGTCCCCCGTAATTTGCAACAAGGTAATCTCATTTTCTTTTATTTTTTGATAATTTATTAAATTGTAAATTTTACATTAACAAACGCAATATATTTAGGTAAGTGAAGAAACTAATTTATATTTTATTTTAATCTTATATTATTAAATGTAGAAGCGGTGAATCAGTCACGCGGTCTATTTGATCTAATCATTCACTTATCTTACCGCTTTTAATTGTCATGTATTATTATTATGTTATTTTGATTGTTTTAAATAAAGCTGGTAATGAAAAAGGAAAAAAAAAACCGGAAATCGAAGCCAGAAGACCACCAAAATGCAGTGGACTATAGGTATAGCGAATGTTTAAGTATTACCACTATTGTATAGTATAAGATCAAGTACTAGCTCATTTAGATTTAGAAATTTACGTATTATTTTGAAATATAAAATAAAACGAAATTTCTATTTATTCATAAATTAATGAAATTAATTTATAGTTACATAGTTAAATCAACTTATAGTTACATAATCCAAAAACATAAAACTGCATAAACCAAACTATACAACAACAAAACATATTTACAAAAATATAAGCTTTTACAGAAAAAATCTTTTTTATTTTTCCCTATAAATAAACAATTTATCATCATCATCACTGTATATATATAAATATATATATATAAATATATATATATATATATATATATATATATATATATATATATATATATATATATATAATATATAAATATAAATATAAATATATATATATATATATATATATATATATATATATATATATATATATATATATATATATATATATATATATATATATATATATAAATAAAAGTTACCCTCGATTAACGTAAGTGACCGATTCCTGAAAAACCTTACGTAAATCCCATTTTACTTTTTCATTATCTAAATTGAATCTATGAATTTGGCAGATCAGGTTTTTGAGATCCCAAAAGATCGATCAGATCACCGGTTTTAATTTCCTTGTTTGATCGTATATATATCGTAATGGTGTATAGTTTATATTATGGGTCTTTTAAATGTGGCACCATTACTTCCCCTTATTGTAACTACTCTAGTTAGGTTACCTTTACCAGGGTTTAGGTTTATAATTCTTCCTAAAGGCCAGTTGGTGAGCGGCAGGTTATTATCCTATGTTAAAACGATATCATCTACCTTTAATTCTGGTTGTTTCCAAGACCATTTATTTATTTGTTGTAATCCAGTTAAATAGTCATTTGACCAATGTTTCCAGAAATCTTTTTTGATTAGCCTTCACCGATAGTTGGCAGAAATGTTTTCGTTCAGCAAATTTGATTCTTTTGTAATTAGTGAATCTTCAATTAAGAAGTGTCCAGGGGTGAGTATTAACGCATTTGGATCAGATGAGATTGTTGTGAGAGGCCGTGAAGACAAGCTTCAATCTGAGCTGCAACTGTTGATAGTTCTTTATAAGTAAGAGTTGTGATTCCAATAATCCTTTTTAGGTGATATTTCAATGATTTAACGGCTGCTTCCCAGAGTCCTCCGAAATGTGGAGAAGATGGTAGTATAAAATGCCATTCGACTCCGATTTCGGATAATATGCGTTGAAGTTCAGGGTTTGCTTGTTGCAAGGCCCCGTGTTTTTCTTTAGTCAGCTGTGTTTTGGCTCCCACAGAATTGGTTCCATTATCGCTGTAATCCGTTGACATAAGCCTTCGAGAGATAAATCTCTTAAAGACCGCAATAAAGGCTGCAGTAGTTAAATCACTGACTATTTCTATGTGCACTGCTTTAGTAGCAAAGCATACCAATAGCGCTATGTATCCCTTGTATGATTTATTTCCACGTCCTTTCGAAACTCTTACTGATATGGGCCCAGCGTAGTCTACTCCTGTGTTAAACGGATTTGATGGCGTGACTCGTTCTTTGGGTAAGCTTGCCATTAGCTGATGTTTCGTTGAAGCGTTGAATCGATGACACGTGATACATTTTGCTATTTCTAAGCGTATGTTACTTCTACTGTTTATTATCCAATATTTGTTTCTAAGATGTGACAGAGTCAATTGGATTCCCCCGTGCAAGGTTTTTATATGCGCATGTTTGATCAATAGCTTTGTGAATCTATGTTTTCGTGGCAATATTTTTCTATGTCTGGTGTCATGCTTCAGGTTACAATTAGTTATTCTACCTCCCACTCGCAGCATTTTTTGTTCATCAATAAATGGGTTAAGCGAAAAGAGGTTGTTTTATGTTTATACTGAGCCATTTTTGTTGATTTGTCTGATTTTATTCTGGAACTCTGCAAGTTGAATTATTTTAATAAGCTCGTTACAGGATTCATTTAGTTCTTTAGCAGATAATAAAATTGAAGATCCGGTATCCAGGATTTCTTAAGCATTTATTTATAAATCGGCGACAGAGGCCAATAACGCAAATTATTTTGTTCACGTTAGAAAATCTTTTTATTATCTTACGAATGGATTAACTATTGCTGATGTTACAAGTGTCACAATTAGTTTAGTTTCCAAATTGAACCGGTACCTCGTGAGGCACAATCTGCCGGATTATGTTATTTTGGTTGATCCAACGTGATGCCATTGTACTGGATTAGAATTAGATTGAATTTCTGATATTCGATTGGCCACGAAAGTTTTATATTTATGAGGATGCCCTCGAATCCAACATAATGTGATCATCGAAACAGTCCAAAAAAACGAAGTTATTTCCGGAATTTGCATTGCTTCTATAATTTGATGCATAAGTTTAGCAGCGCTCCACAAAGCTCAAGTCGAGGTAGCGAAAGTATAGTTTGAATCGGAGCAACTTTCGTTTTTGATGTGAGAAGTCTTACATTAGTGATACCTTCTGAATTTATAGATTTAAAGTATATGGCTGCAGCATAAGCCTGTTTATGATCATTAATATGTTGTGTGTCAACATTCCTCAAAACCTATAGCTGTTCCTATATACTCAATTTCTAAATTATTCGGGTATTATCTATAAAAATTCTTGCCAAATATTCTAGAGAAGTTTTTATTTTATGCTACTTCTAACAAGAGCTCTAGTGATGAATGTTTCCCATGTGCTTTTAGAACATACGTTCTTGACCAGTGTCATTATTAGCATATCTGAAGTTATATAGTCAGTTACTTTGATATTTCGATTTCCACTTTTAGTAAAAAACAGTTTCAAAACTTTATAAATGTACAAATTACGAAGTTGAAGAATCATTGATTTATAAAATAAAGAGAACGAGAGCAACAAACAAGACAGAGCTTTTGACCAATCACCAAGTTTTTAATATTTAAAAAATAATTCGAAGCGTTTTCCAACAACAACTGCTGTTAATATTTAAACCCAGACATTTAAAATTTTGAGTATGATCAATTTTGACGCAATTATGACTGTATAGCAAATAAGGTTACATGTTGCGCTGTGAAAGATGAAATTATTCATAGAAGTCGGCTGCACTGAAAAACATTAATTTTGTTTTAGAGCTGATCACCATATAATAGGCATCAAACCATTCTAGTAGTATTTTTAAGTCAAATAGCATGTTTTCCTCTATCTCTAAGTAACTCGTACCATAATATAATATCGCAGTATCTATAGAAAAAATTGGGGAAACCGCAATCATTTCGAGCTTATGCTAGGAGGATTGCATGGTTAACCGTGTTAAATGCTTTTTGTTGAACTGTTCCTGATTTTAATAATTTCAGTGGCTTCTACTTGGATTTCAATGGCCTTGTGATCGTTTTCATAGCATACTGTAGAAATTTCTCCTCTCTCGCCAGATTTTATGATAAAATGCGTGTCCACAATTGCTAAATAGCTATTGGCCGCTGCGAATGTAGGTGCATCTGATTTGTAAATTTGGGATTCGTATTGCAGACTATTGTCGCATTGCCAACTGTTTAAATAAATACCTTTATGGTTGTTAATGCTATTTCCCCAGTTTTATTGTTTAGCATTTAGATCTCCTGCAATGGAGATTGTTGCCAATCTGATTCAAACTGACGATCGGTAACTATTTTGTTACTTCCGGGGCAATATGCTGAGGTAAGGTAGAGTCGTTGGTCATTATTCAGATTTATTTTAATGATTGTGGTTATGTTTTTTTTATTATCAATAATCAAATTTCGATTTGACGATGTTTTCGCTATGGGATCTGTGATTCGACTGATTTGATGTGCACCCAATGATAGTCAGACGAAAAGTGATATAATATAGGCTTAACTATAAAAAGTTAAGATCAGTTTAGTAACATCAATTGATTAATTGTTGACATTCTGTGATTGTAGTATTGTTCGATACCACGAAGCAAAAGAATATTTTATTTGTTTGCGACAGTTATCATTGACATTCCGGCCAAATTGGTAATAACACCATTTTTGAATAAGTTTCGAATGTTTATATTCGGGTTTTGAGACCCTTACATTTTCTGATAGGTATATAAAAAGTTTTGATCTTAAAATCTCCAGATACATTGGCTCCAGGCTATACAAAATTAGTTGTTGTTACTATAAGACTTTATATATATACTGATGTCTGCCGCAATAAAGATTTGTTGTGTGATTATTATATTCAAAGTGATTCAAAATTCGTATGCTCCTGCAAGTTCTACTCTAACTGCTTTCACACTTATATTTTTATTTAAATTAAAGAAGCCACCCTTTATTTGCTGTAAAAGTTTCACAGCATAAGCTTTACTTATTTTTGTTTTAAAGGTTTTGTAATCGTAAGTAGTTATAGTACTTTATCTCTTCCGACTTACGTTTCGTTAACAGAGTACTGTTTTTATGGTAATATTTATGATCAAATAATTGAAATATTTACACTTATGTTTTTTATCGACGAAGTTTGACAAAACACCATAATCTGTCTATTAAAAATATCGTAATGTCCTCAGATAAAAATAATTTTGCGACTTTAGAAACTCCGGCTTTATCTCCTAAACAATGCGTCCTAGCGGGCCAAAAAAATAGTATTTTTGGTTTCTACATATCAAAATCTATCAAATGCATTTTCAATCAAGATCTAATTATAAAAATTACCGCAAAGTCCTCCGGTTAATTTTGTCTCCCCCTATGACAAGCAAAGGACAATGCGGTAGTATTCAAATGATATCACGCACGTGAAAAATACTTTACGAGTATGCTGATGGCTCTTTACCACAGGGGCCGTAGAAAACTAGTAGAATATCCGTACGGGAATCGAATTTAAATATCAAATTTTAGGTTTACGTAAAATAATGTTACGTTATTCGAGGGATGACTGTATGTATTTAAATGATTATATATATATATATATATATATATATATATATATATATATATATATATATATATATATATATATATATATATATATATAAATATATATATATGTATAGTAATTTCGAATATAAAACTGTTCCATATAAAGATTAGCAAACACAAAATACTAAAAAAACTTTTATCTATTTACCAACTATTTTTGGCTAGTTTTTTATTTAAAATAAAAATTTCAGTTTTTAATTTAAAGCCAAAATCCAAATAATATATATATATATATATATATATATATATATATATATATATATATATATATATATATATATATATATATATATATATATATATAAATGCATTCACGGATATTGAATGATATACAAGGATAAATTTGGAAAAATTCATTTATCATTTATTTTCGATTTTTGGGCTTCTCATATTACATATTTATATGAGTACATAGTTGTTATTATTGTCAATGTTGATTTTCGAATTTTTAAGGGAAAAATGTATGTATGAGATAAAATAAAATATATAAAATTGGTAAAAACTAAATACCATTTTAATAATATTTGCATTTGGAAAATTAAATGAGAAAATTTAAATAGAATATACGATAGGATTTTTCTTTATCGAATGGAATGGACGTTTATAATTTTTTTTTTACATTTAGTACCTTTTTCAAATCCTTACCAAGAAAAAGCTCTAAACCAAATTAAAACCAATTGAACAATTTATCGATTCTCAACCAGCATATAAGTTATATTGTTAAGACGCTTCCCTCAAGTTATGTAATAATCGTATAGTGTATAAATACATCTACTGTATTATTATACTGTTTCTTATGTATCACTGCACACCTATTTATGGCCTATTCTATATTTTATTCAGTAAATAGCTGGAAAACGTGAATTTTTTCTTAATTTATTCCGTTTCTACTTCAATATGTATATTTTTTTTTGTTTCTGTTTAAATGGATTGTGAAAATTCCACCAAAGGTAATCTGAAAATATATAGTAAAAAAAACTTAAGAAAACAATTTTATTTTTGTAGTGGTTTGATGGGTTGGAAATTTCTTGTATTATAATAATCCCAACAATAAAACAAACCAACATTGAGTTGAACAAAATATTTTTATTTTATTTGGGTTTTCCAGCTTCAAAATACTGTATGTATAGTTGGAACAAGAACAAAAATAAAAAAATGTACATACTATATATATATATATATATATATATATATATATATATATATATATATATATATATATATATATATATATATATATATATATATATATATATATATATATATATATATATATATATATATATATATATATATATATATATATATATATATATATATATATATATATATATATATATATATATATATATATATATATATATATATATATATATATATATATATATATATATATATATATATATATATATATATATATATATATATATATATATATATATATATATATATATATATATATATATATATATATATATATATATATATATATATATATATATATATATATATATATATATATATATATATATATATATATATATATATATATATATATATATATATATATATATATATATATATATATATATATATATAAATATATATATATATATATATATATATATATACTAGTGTATATAATATATGTATATATAAACAACGGGAAAACGAAATAGTAAATGAATTTTTAATATCAATTGTCTCTGAGTAAAATAAAAAAAATATACCTTAAATGGGACTGTTCAAAATTTTGTATAGTGTGGGTTTCCATTACACTCTTCGGTGGTGGTGGTGGGTGTTAGAAAAACTATAATAATAACTTTAAATGTAGAAACAGAAACAAAATAAATGAAAAAAAGGAATATCAATTGTTTGCGTTTTCCAACTGGCAAAAAAAAATCTTAAATTCAATTTTATTGCAGCCCTGAAACTAAATTATTGCAGTGTTATATTTTTATTGCAGTTTTCAATCATTTGTAATGTTTCTTTATGTTTCGTTCTTGTTTTTTGCATTACAGTCAGTATAGTATAGATAGGTTTAGTGAACTGACGACTATATACGAATTATAAACATTTCGTTATGACAAACATACATGTATTTTACTACCATACTGTACAAAGATACCGGATACCTCCCCAAGAACACAATACAATCCAAAATAAAATTTATTCTTTTGATTCTCGTACAAACATTAAAATAATATTTATACACCCTGAATATTTTCATTTGAGAGGTAACTTCTTCGCAAATCTTAGATATGTATATATGTATACATATAGTCGTCGTCCATATACGATTTCTTTGTGTAAAACAATAAAAAAAAATATTAAGAAAATATATAAATTTTCTGAATAATTTTTCCCAGTAAAGCATAAAATTCGTATACAAGTAGAAGTGGTAGAGTAAAACAATGTGAATATCGGTGCTATAAAAGTGGAAATTTTATTTCTTTTAAAATTATTGTTATAACTTTTCTTTTTTTAGAAATTTACAAGTCTTTTAACGGTTATTTTCATATTATGGTATATTATTATTATTATCTTATTGTTCACAAACATTGGTCGATTGTAGAAAAGCATGTCACCAAATTGTCTTCAATTCTTGTCATTATTTAGTAATTTATCTTTTTTAAATTATGATAACCATATAACGGGCAGTAGTCCAATAGTTACTCGATCCTGTTTATCTAATATACTATCGGGTTTTCCAATAAGGACTTGACAACTTTTTTTTAAAATAAAACGCAAACCATTTGAGATATTTTGAAAATTTTATTATTAGCTTGAATACATTACGACGGAAACGGCTTTATCTCTCGTTCAATATTGGCTCCGAGCTCCTCTAACGACGCTGGCTTAAATCACACGATCTAGGCGGCCAATCGACAGGACCATTTCTGGATATAACACGTTAATCGAATTTTGATTTCAATAAGACGATTGTTAGACCCACTGTGTGGCATATCGTACCGTCTTGTTGAAACCACATATCAATAATGCCTAACTCATGCAATTGAGCAAAGAAATAACGTTGCAACATGTCTCTGTAGCGATCTCCATTGGTCCAATGACACAACCAGCATGAAAACCACACCGTACATTTGATAAAATATATCGTCCAAACCACGTGTTTTCTTTGCTATAGCAGCGATTTAACTATATAACATTTATGGTTTCTATGCTTCAAAATATTCACACAAGAACGTTTTCATTACAAAATTGTTTAATAACTTTTTTGACTTGTTTGTTATAAAGACTTCTGACCATAACTTAAATTATGCGTTCATTTTTATCTTTGTATATAAACCACACTTTACCTACCTCGTGAGCTTTGTAGCTATAGAGCTCTATCTGCATCAGAATCTATTTTCGTGATTTTCTACTCATTATTGTTGAGTGACCGGTCGTATAGTGATGGTTAAGGTGTTGGCTTAAAAACACCGCGGTCGTGAGTTCGATCCCCGTCGCGCTGACCTCAACGCCGTGACCAATTGTGTGTAAAATCGTTCGATGAGCTGACCACCTACAACGATCACTAATTTTGTAAAAGATTTCAGTAAGGGTATATTCTGGCCTGTAATGCAGTTGATATATTGTGTTTATTGACACTACTCTATACTCCTTGTTAGTCCCTGATTTCATAATCGATTGTTGACTATTAAATTCTGTTATGCTTAATATGAATTAATTGGTGGAGGAGCTTTTCGCTCAATTATTTCTTAGCTGCTGAGGCCATATTGTATCCGTTTTTTACGTAAAATCGGCCGGTTCTAAATCCCAAAAATTCAAAACATGTACTAGTAGTCTGATTGGGCTCAATGATACCTCTAAGAATAGGTTTTGTTGACTACATGAACGGTAGTAAATTTCATTTAAATCGCTCAACTATTTCTTAGCTGCTGAGACCACATTGTTTCCGTTTTTACGTAAAATTTGCCGGTTCTAAATCCCAAAAATTCAAAACATGTACTAGTGGTCTGATTGAGTCATAAGGCAGCACACCAAATAGTGACTTTTCTGAATGTAATGGCGTATTCAATCAACCAATACTAACAGAACTTTAGATTTACGAAATACGTAAATCTGAATAATTGGCTGCACCAGTGCGGTTTTAATTACCCTCCCACACAATTAGCATGAGTAGCAAGTATTGGAAACCCGTCACTAGTTAGTGGCACAGTCACCACTCAATTACTTTTTGATTTTGAGACTATTGAAGAACCTTACAAGTGGATAACCTTACAAGTGGAGAACCTTACAAGTGGATCCATTTATCACTTTATCATCTTTATAATTTATCTAATTTGGTGTGATTACTTTGAATGTTATTTTCTGAAATAAAGGTTTCGTTCTATGTTTTGGTAGTTAAATGATAACGTCTTCAGACCGAGACACATTTATCTGTGCGAATTTTAACATTTTTTGCATAGGGATAACTCCCTGTATAGGGTTAAAACCCTTTATTGAATTAAATTTAAAGTTTGAAATGAATTTAATTTACAAAAATCATTACATTCATCACATGTGTAGCCAGTTTCAATTTATTTTCTCAGACTTCTGTAATGCATTGATTTTGAATTTAGGAATCCAACATATATAAAATTACAATGAAAAGACTAAAAGCAATTTTGGTCAGAGAAAACTACATAAAACTCTGACCGAGAACATATTCCGAGTAATAATAGAACATTGATTTCTTAATCTCGGTCTTCGTGTTTCTTCAAGAAGGTGTTTAGGTTCCTCTTAAATAATCTGATGTTTAAATATTGTCTGATAAGATCGATGAATCTATTTGATTCTAAATAGAGGTAACTCTAGGGAATGATTAGACGATTTAAAATGGTTTGTTCTACATTTGGTAAAATTAAAGGTAGCTTTGCTGGCAAATGTCACTGATATTAGAGATTTAATTTCGGAAGAACAGTGACCAAAATAATATTTGTAAAATAGCAATAAAGCACCTACTTTGCTTTTGTGCTCTAAAGAGTCGATAGATAATGCAATATTTTTTTAGTTTTACTTATAAACAGGTCAATTTTAAATTCTATCGAGACCATGAAAATGCGGGATTTCGGAGCTCCACCTATAAGATAAACGAGTTAAATTCCATAATGGGCCTAAATAAGCCTTATATATGGTTTAAGGACTTCTGATAGAGTAAAATAAAAACTACAGCATCTTATGAAATTTAAATATTGACTTGGTTTTTTGTAATTGAATAAAGTTCTAGTCTATTAGATATGTCCCATTCAATTGCCTCATCAATGCAAGTCAGAAGTGAATTATTTATAATCTCACGGGAGTAAGTCAAATGGAAATGGAGCAGACATTGCAGTATATCATCAGTAAAAATAATCAAAAATCTGCTTGTATACTTGTGAGTGGTACCAGTGTTTCAGAATCAGTTTCGTTAATTCTTGGAATTTAATACGATTTTTTTTCTACAAAATCAACGAACTTTCACTGATTATTTTCCAAAATAATTACACACGAGTAATAATCCCACTTCTAAAATTTGTCAGATGTAAATTAAAAAAAAAATGATTCCGATCTATATATTTTATTAATTTCAATTTCACAAAAATACATCCTTACAGTGATGTTTCCGGCTACCAACTAATTCTATTTCTTTTTTTTTTGTATTGTACGACTGTACAATCGTAATCCAAACCCAATAAAGTTTATGACATTATATCGTGTACAAGTGTATAGACTTTTAACATAATGGTGTACATTACTCGACCATAATATTCATATTTTGTGGAAACCAGTTCTGCATTTTAATACACTTAGCTGTTACGATGTTATGGTAGTAAATTTTATTTTTATTTTCAAAACCAACACTATTGCGTATATACAATTGGTTGGTTTTGTTATTTTGCATAAAATAACCTGTATATCGGTGATGATAATGCTTTTACACCTATCCCTCGCTTAACGAAATTAATGCTTTTACGAAAAGTTCGTAAATTAAAATTTCGTAAAACGAAATTTCGTAAAATGTAATTCAAAAAGGTAAAATATGTATGTAAAAAAATTTCGTAAATTTAATTACGTAAACCAAAATTTTGGTTGAAATTAATTAGCGAAATTTCGTTCAATTTTTTATTTTTTTTTGTTATTTGAGTTTTGGTTAAGCGAGGGATGGGTGTATTATATCTACTCTGTATCATTATTATCATCGTATTTAAATTGTTCATACTAATCGTCTTGTCCGAGCCAAATTTAAATGTAATTGTAATTTTTACGTCCCCCTACAATTATTTTTGTTTATTGCCTAATCGCATACAGTGAAATAATATATTGCGTTTCGATTCCAACCAAAAGCAAATAATATTTTTTTCTCATAATATCTTTTTCTGTGGTAGTAGTATTAACATTGTAGTATTTTGTATTTTAGTATTAACATTGTAGTATTTTATTTTGTATTCATGTTATTTACATGTATAGTGATTTATATTTTGCGTACATTTTACATTTTTTATACATTTTTTAAGGTATTTTTTATAATTCACTAGAACTACTGATGCATCCTTGTTAAATATATATAGAACAAAAATTGTACATATTTCAGTGCAGTCTGCAGGTTATACTATAGTATCAATTCTTCGAATCATCGTTTCAAATTCATCTTGTGCATATCGAGTCGATAGCGATTCCGCAAACTCCACAGCGCACGGTAGCTGGCGGCTGTGGTGTGGTAGGCCTTCTTCACTGGCCTCCACACAACAGCTACCAGTGGCCGTAAGCTGGGGAGTTTGCGGAATCGTTATTCGGCTCGATACGCATTTAATATGGTATATGGGACGATGATAAACGTTGTTTGGTACTTTGAGTATAGCAGACTGTACTTTTTTGTTTAATTAATTTATTCATATACATGTATTCTTTAAAACAATTCACTTAACTTTTGCTGGAAATTACTAAGGTTCTCAACTTTATTTGACTATTTCGGGTGTGGAATTTTTTAACTTTTTTGAGTAATCTTATAGATACTTAAATATCGAACGTTTCCATCAGTAAGCAGTAATTGCCATCTGCTCAAACAATAATACTATGTGTCGGTTTCGGTAACAGGGCTAATGATTTGTTTTATAATGGCAAATTGGCAGAATTTATTTTGACGTCTGTGACAGGTTGTAGTTTCGTTGTATATAAGGTTGTTGTTTTCATATACATTTTTTTTTATTTCATCTCTGATTTATTTTTTATGTTAAGATCTTCATTTCGTCATTGCTTAGAATTATTGTGTTTACACTTACACTTATATTATTACATTATTGTATGGTACTGACGTGTGTACCAAATATGAAGAGTCACCCGGTTTGACTTTCATTTGTCCGCTGCTATGGAATAATGTTTTGTTGTTGTATGACGAGTAGAGTCACAAAACATAAATAATTTAAATATAGGTGACAGGGTAGGCAATAAGGTTGAATGATTTTGTTGCATAGCACAATTGCAATATTGTTAAAGTTGTTGTTAGGATTAAGATTAGGGATTTATGGTGACCAGTCTAAAGTTTCTTGACCCAAAAATTTACTTTTGTGGATTGGAGTATTTTCTTGCTGCAACAAGAAGTCTGTTCTTATCATTTTATAAGAACATCATTGCAATGCAATGGTTTTCGGGTATAAATTAAGGGCCTCCAAATATGTGCTTGAAGTAACTTTTTCCCGGCAGCATTGTGATCTCCTATTCCATTATAGCTAAAACACCCCCAAACCATACTTCGCCGCCTCCGCTGTACCGTTGGCATTGTTATATTACAAAACTCTCTTTATTGAGGTGTCAAATAAAAATATTTCTTTCCGTATCTTTCATCAAAAAAGCACGATTCGTTGTTTCCGATCATCCGACAGAACTCTTTTGGTTTCGCTAAAGAGGTACGGCTGTTTGGATTTTGTGAAAACAAGTTTTGAACCACACATTTACACTGTAAATGTTGCAGTACATTTTTATTATAAGTTTGAACAAGATTAGTTCCAATGTGTACTTTGAAATCGGTGGTATTGCGTAATATATTTTGTTACTGAATTAAATAAAAGTTTAAGACGTTTTTTTCTAATATGGATGCCATTTTTAATGGTGAATTTTTAATTCAAATTTGTAAATAGTTAATAATGTAATGTGCTATTTTGTGTTATTATGTGCGGTTATAAAACAATTGGGTCGATCGATGATCGTTGAAGGGATCGGACGTGTTTTTTCCGATCTCCTCAACTTTAAAATTAATTTTTTTTATTTTTTTTTTTGGTTTTGTTGTGTTGTTGTGTTGTTTTTTGTGTTTTTTTGTTTTAGTTTGAGTAGCTTTGTGCACGTGATTTTTTGAAGTGCCAAAGTGGATCTTGTACTCTGTCGTTTTCCCAGAGATCAGGTATCAGTGCATCATTTTAATGTGCATTTTTTTTATTTTTTTATTTTTAAGTAAATTGGTGTAGGTACACAAGTACCGTTGGTGAATTTGTTTTATCAAATAAATAGTTATAACAGTTGTTAGTTTAATTAGAGTTTGTGTATGGGTGTGTATGGTCAGTGTTTCATAAATTAGACAGGTATTCGCCTTTGTATATATCCAAATTATGCTATATACCTACACATAACACAGTAAATAGAATTTATTTTTCGAAACGGTTAATATTTAGTGGTTAATGTAGATGTGTACATGGTGCTGTCTTTGTTTTACTTTAGTCTCTTTTGTGCTATGTTTATTAGAATAATGTATATACTTTGTATATACATGTTATCCAAACACATGCTCACATACATGATGTATGTTGGTAATTGAAACACAAATCGCAATACAAAGTTGAAACGAATGTACGAGAAAACATATGTAATTTCCTACTACGTAGTAGAATACAAATTGAATATCGTCATTAGTATAATAATTCTAATTGGAGCCTTGCTCGCATGTGTTATGTGTTATGCTTCTAATAAGAAATGGACGAAATTCATTTTCTTCCCCTTAAAAGTTAAATAAAGAGGACTTGTTTCATTCAATGAATTTTTATTCTTATTTTCGGAAGTTTTTATTCTTATTTTCGGAGGTTCTTGATATGTTTTGCTGTGTAGTTTTCAATTAGTACATATGTTAATTAATATGTATATGTTACAAGTGTATTGTTTTGCTTGTTTCCTCGTTTTGTTTTTACTTATCCTACTTCATCGCGTTTTATAGTATGTTTATTAACAGGTTCCAATTTTGTTTTTAATTTTGTTTCGAACAGCTGGGGATGTATAGTGTGTGTTGTTTTGAAATGCTAGTTTTATAAAGGGTTATCCAATGGGAGTGCCCTTAATTGATTGATTAATCATCATTGATCACTGTATTCTTGTACATATTTCACGGTTATCTTTTCGTGTTGAATTGGGTGGTTGTACAGGTGTTGTTGAAGTTTGTTTTTTTGGGGTTTTAATTAGAAGCAATATGGCTACTAAGATGTCTTTGCTATTGTTTTTTATTAGAGGATTCTTGTTCAAAGGATAGTGTTGAAAAGTTGTGGGATGCAAATCAATTTTTAAAAAATCTTACTTGTAACGCAGAATAGTGGACGTGGTAGGTGTTTTAATTGTTAAAACAAAAAATTTGAAGTTATATTAATTGTTTCAAATAAGTAAAGGGGTTAAACGTTGGGGGTTTGTATATGAAGACTGAAAGGGGAAACAATAAGGTTACCCAAAAAGTGTATAATATGGAAAAGTAATAAAAGTGAATTATATTATTGTATTATTATTTATTATATTATTATATTATTTCTCTCTCTCTCTCTGGCTTTCACCTCCCATGAAGGGATTTTGCCGTCCGAACTAAGGTCATCCATCCATCTCGGTCCATCGCTCTCGTCCTCCAGTGTCGACATCCTAATGCATGTAGATCTTGTTCGACGTCGTCAGACCAGCGCAATTGGAGTCTTCCTCTACGACGAACACCGGCTGGATGTTGATGGAACACTTTATTGGTCATCCGTTGTTCTGGAGATCGTGTAACGTAACCGAGCCATCTAACTCGATTGGGTTTGATGAATCCGATAATATCGCAGCCTCCAATGCCTTATCTCGTGGTTCATACGAATCCGACATTCGTTGTCCGTGACTTTGATTGGACCGCTCCAATCTCGCTTCCAAAAAAGCGCTGGTCTTATGAGTGCTATAAAGAGCGAGCTTGCACGACAGCGACATATGTTTAGATCACAATAGTTTTGATTGGGCGTAGAAAACTCGTTGTCCGGCAGCGATTTGGGCTTTTATTTCTACCTGCATATCATTCGACGATGTTATAACTGACCCGAGGTATATAAAGTTTTCAATGCTATCAAAGTTATGGTCGCTATTCCGAGATTTCCCATGGAGATGTTCCTGGTTGTTGATAACAATTTCGTTTTGCTGCTGTTCACCTCCAAACTAAGTCTTCTTGCGCAGCGGTCGAGCTGTATGAAGCTGTGTTTGATATCTCTAAGTCTTAGGCCAAGAAGCACGATATCATTTGCATATCCAAGAATTTGACCTGATTTATTAAATATACAGCGCGAAGTTTCAATGTTGTTTTTCTCACTACGTATACTCAAGCGCCAAGTTGAACAGCACAGACGCAAGTGCATCTCCCTGTCGAACACCAGATATTATTTTGAAGGGGTCTGATACAGCTCCCTCAATTACGATTCTAGATACAGACCCAGAGGTTGTTAATTTGCACAGAGAAACGAGTTTCTCTGGAATTCCTAGGCATATGAGCGTGGCCCATAAGTTTTCGCGGTTTATACTGTCATATGCCTGTCTGAAGTCTATATACAGTTGGTGTATAGTTATGTTGTACTCCCAACATTTTTCCAAGATCATCCCCATGGTAAAACATTGTTCAGTGGTCGATCGGTTGGGACGAAAACCACATTGATAGTCGCCAATGGTTGTTTTCGGCGAGAAGGATGAGTCTGACAAGTACAACATTAGCCAACACTTTGTAAGCAGTGCTCAACAGAGCGATACCACGATAGTTTCCACATTTAAGACGGTCTCCTTTTTTGTGCAGCGTACATATGAGTGCGGTCTTCCAATTCTCCGGGAACTCTCCTTGGTCCCAAATAGAGACGATGAGATCGTATAGATTTGTTGCAAGAGTAGCATCTCCGAGCTTAATCAATTCTGTGGGGACTCCATCGAGACCGGGTGACTATCCATTTTTTAATCTACAAATAGCTGCATCTACTTTCTCTACTGTGGGATATCCAACAAGGACCTCTTCATACGGAGGATTGTTCTAATGGAAGTCACTTCGTCGTTTCGATTTAGCAGATTTTGAAAGTAAGTTTGCCATACTGAGAGAACATCAGACACGTTTGTTCTCAGCTTTCTATTTCCGCCTTTGATGGCTGTACTTCTTGGGTTGAAGTCTTTAGTTAGACTTCTGGGGTTAGCAAAACAGTCCCTTGAGTTTCCTATTTCCGCTTGAAAGCTGATATTTTTGATGCAAGATCTCATATGATCGCGCTTCTTTTGTCGAAGGTATTTAGTAGTAGCTTTCCTAGCGCGGAGATATTCTGCTAGAGTGCTTTTAATGTTGCGAGCCAACCATTTTTCACAAAGCTTTTGTTTATTTTCGACGACCCTTCGGCATTGATCATCGAACCAAACATTACGGAACATCGGAGGCCTTCTTCCGATTAAACTTTGCGCCGCGGAGTTATGGTTGACTGTATAGCGTGCCACTGCTCCTGGATGTTAGAAGGAGCTTCTTCGTTGTTATTGGGCCGGTCTAAATAATTAGTGACAGCTGATTGGTAACCCTGCAGTTATACGCTTGGTCTTTTAAAGTATCGATATTCCATCGAACGGTTTTTTGTGCTTGTCTGTTGAACGTAGATGACAGTTAGCACTTATACTTAAATATGACAAGCACATGATCGCAGTCCATGTCTGCACCTTTGTAAGATCTGACGTCGGATATGCTGGAGGAGTGTCTCTTAGACACCATGACATGATCGATTTGGGTTTCCGTTCTTCCATCATTCGATCTCCGCGTTACTTTGTGGGTTCTTTTGTGTGGGAAAAACTAACTTGAAACAACTAAGTTGTACGTTATCGCCTGGTTGGTGACGTATTGGCCGTTTTCGTTACTAGTTAGGTGCAGGCTGTTAGGGCCGATGTACGATGTATTTTCTGAACTTCTACCGATTTTTGCATTAAAGTCGCCCACGATGATTTCAATGTCGTGATGCGTTATGTTATTGATGACTTCCTCCAGCTCGAAAAAGAAGAGTTCTTTGATGTCATCAGATTTATCTTCGGTGGGTGCATATCCGCATGTTGATAGAGCGGAAGTTGATGATATGATGCTTAATGCGCTGATGGATAAGGAAGCCAACTCCAATTTCTCCTCCATTCTGATGGCCGCTGTAATGAAGAGTGTAACCATTGGTGGTGTTATGGATGCCACTCCCAGACCATCTAAGCTTTTGTAGTGCAAGAACGTCTAATGTGTATTATATTATTGTATTGTTATATTATTGTATTATTATATTATTGGTATTGTAATAAATTAATTAATTGTAAATTTCAGGCAAAAACTAACACAATTTATTACAGCATATGGCTTGTAGGAATTATATTATTGTATAATTATGCTATTATATTAAGAATTAATGAATTTGTGATTTCAGATTAAAAATTAATTCAATTTATTACAGACTATGGCTAAGAGCAATTAGTTAATTAATATATTCTGTTTTCAGGGTACTATTGCAGATTATAGATGAATGGCGGCATACTGAAGTTGCTGATAAAATATGGCAGAACGCAGAGCAGTACAACAAAAATGTGATTGTCTAACACTAACAGTAGTTTGAATATTGGCTACCGGGAAATCGGACCAATTATGTCATAACTAACATACTTTTCCTTTCCCTAACCCACAAAAATTTACTAACTATTGGCCGCCAAGGTGTCTGTAACCGGGTCGATCTCAATAATTTAACTAGTATCCTTCCATATCCTTCCAAGTATATGTAAAAACGGGTGTACTGTGGGCCCGGCGCTTTCCGGGATATCCTGCTTAATGCTTGGCAGTACATTCAAAATCAATCAATCAATCAATTATGTGCGGTTATAAAACAATTAGTTGAAATTATTTTAATTGGTACAATCAATTATTAGCTAAAATTGGCGTAGCCGCCATGCTAAAGATATATATGTTTTAATATTACATGAAAAGGATGCATCATACTTCGGTCACTGAGGCACCTTACTATTCAATTCAAGTAACTAAATAATTTTACGGTTGTTATTTTGATTATAATAAAATTTTTTTTTATTTATTTTTAGGATAAAGACGATAATTAAATTATTTTTAAAAAAGAATCGTAAGTTTTTATTTTAATTTTTGAATTTTTATTGATTTCTATTATTTATTTAATTTATTAATATTTAATCTTTACAACTTTAAATGTTAAAACCATAATTAGGCAGAAATATAGTTTTGTCGTGCTTCACTTTGAAATCATTAAAAATTCTTATTTATAGTTATCTATATACTGGTGTCTAGAGCTTTCGATTAAGGTATCGATCATCAAAATCGGTCCACTATTACGTGTGATTGACTTAAATCACCCGGTCTTAAAATCACAAAAATTCAAAACATGTAACAGTGGTATGATTGGGCTCAATGATACCTCTAAAAATAGGTTTTGTTGACTACATGAACGGTAGTAAATTTCATTTAAATGGCTCAATTGTTGTTCAGCTGCTGAAACCATATTGTTATTATCACCAACACTGATAAAATTAAATTTTGCAATCATATCTCGGTTGGGATCTGTGATCATGATCTATTGTACTTCTTGTATAAAATTGATTCGAGTAAAAATCGCTACCATCTTTTAATTTTCGCAATTTTAGAAATATCGATGTTGTAAAGTTGCCTAACTCATGTAACAACTTAAACTGGAACAGAAAAGTTTATTTTCTATATTATACACTCTGATGAAAAGTTAAAATATGTGTACTAGCATATCAGGAATCTATCTATTCGAAGAGTTTGTCTCTCTAAAATTGTAGTAGAATCCTGTAAGCCACCATGATTTGATACTAATATCCAGAGTATGATGACTTTTTGTCATTTTATTTTTCATCGTTGGAAACGAACACGAAACACAAACTTATACCACGAGTTCAAGCTAATAAGAAATAAAACTGAATTTTTTTCTAAAATCCTTAATCCTTCAATGCCAGTGAAGGTATTTTGGAAAAACTTGAGGTCGGTTAATTCTTGCACTGACTCTAAAGCAAACTTGAGCTGTCCTTTTTCTGCGAATGACCTTAATGATTTTTTTTATTCTCATACATCGTCATGGATGAATAACGACAATTGCACTGATTTAGATCAATCCGGTTGATTTGAGGGTGAATTTGGTTTTAAAAACATTAACATTATTGAACTTCATAAGGATTCGGTGCTCAAATCGTGTTGTGACAAGTTTAGATTTAAATTTTATTTTTTTAGTAATTCAATTTTTTTAATTAAAATTAGTTTGTGCTTTTAGTGCTATATTTAAGTTAAATAATGGTGTTTATATAAAGATTTTTGTGTGTACTATTTATTTATTCAAACAAACTCGTGGTCTGATTAGACTCAAGCTAGTTTTTTTTTATTTTTTATTTTATTTAAGCGGTCAAAATATGAAAATATCGATATCAAAATCGATATAAGAATTAAAAAGAAATACAAATTGGAATAGACAAACATACATCCAACAATTTTCATTTTTCATGATCAGAAAAATTTAAGAAAAATTAATACATTGTTGTTACTGAGAAACTTTCAACATGCCGATTTTATTTATAAAGTTGTTTACCGACTATATACAAGTCGAATATACGTACGTACAAGATTACACCTCACAAAATAATCTAAAGCGTGATAGTATTTAAATCATACATTTATCATGATTTTGCACATCCACCATCAACATAGATCCAACAATACAAATATATGGAAAATTATTTGGTTGTGTATAATCAGATTTTACAGAAAAATCCGTTAACAATTCAAAATAGACTGGTTTTAACCACACACAACCACAAATTTTGGCTTGGACAAGAAATAGATGAAAATAATATTTGATGCGCAAATTGTGTTGCGACAAGTTTAGATTTAAATTTTATTATTTTTATAATTCATTTTTTTTAAACTAATATTTTAGTTTGTGCTTTTAGTGTTATAGTCATGTTAAACTATGGTGTTTTTATATAGTTTTTTGTGTGTACAAATATTTTGTGCTTTAATGTGTTTAGGAAATTGCGGTGTGAACTTCTATATTTTCAATATTTATTCAGACATATTCGTGGTCTGATTGGACTCAAGCTAGTTTTTAATTTTTTTTAAGCAGTTAAAATCGAAAATAGCTATTTAAGCACTGCAACCAATTAACATACAAAATCGATATAAAAATTAAAAAGAAATACAAATTTTCATTTTTCATGAATAGAAAAATTTAAAAAAAATTAATACAAATTTTTTTCCACTGAGACACTTTCAATATGCCGATTTTATTTAGAGAGTGTTTACCGACTATATACAACTCGAATATACGTGCGTACAAGGTTACACCCAAAATAATCTAAAGCGTGATAGTATTTTGCACATCCACCATCAACATAGATCCAACAATACAAATATGGAAAATTATTTGGTTGTGTATAATCAGATTTTACAGAAAAATCCGTTAACAATTCAAAATAGACTGGTTTTAAACACACACAACCACAAATTTTGGCTTGGACAAGAAATCTTGTTCGATGAAAACAATATTTGATGCGCAAATCGTGTTGCGACAAGTTTAGATTTAAATTTTATTATTTTTATAATTCAATTTTTTTAAATTAATATTTTAGTTTGTGCTTTTAGTGTTATATTTATGTTAAACTATGGTGTTTAAGTTAAATAATGGTGTAAATAAATAATGGTATATAAAGATTTTTGTGTGTACAAATATGTTGTGCTTTAATGTGCTTAGTAAATTGCGGTGTGAACTTCTATAGTTTCAATATTTATTCAAACAAACTCGTTGTCTGATTAGACTCAAGCTAGTTTTTTTTATTTTTTATTTTGTTTAAGCGGTCAAAATATGAAAATATCGATATCAAAATCGATATAAGAATTAAAAAGAAATACAAATTGGAATAGACAAACATACATCCATCAATTTTCATTTGTCATGATCAGAAAAATTTAAGAAAAATTAATACATTGTTCTTACTGAGAAACTTTCAACTTGCCGATTTTATTTATTAAGTTGTTTACCGACTATATACAACTCGAATATACGTACGTACAAGATAACACCTCACAAAATAATCTAAAGCGTGATAGTATTTAAATCATACATTTATCATGATTTTGCACATCCACCATCAACATAGATCCAACAATACAAATATATGGAAAATTATTTGGTTGTGTATAATCAGATTTTACAGAAAAATCCGTTAACAATTCAAAATAGACTGGTTTTAACCACACACAACCACAAATTTTGGCTTGGACAAGAAATAGATGAAAATAATATTTGATGCGCAAATTGTGTTGCGACAAGTTTAGATTTAAATTTTATTATTTTTATAATTCATTTTTTTTAAATTAATATTTTAGTTTGTGCTTTTAGTGTTATAGTCATGTTAAACTATGGTGTTTTTATATAGTTTTTTGTGTGTACAAATATTTTGTGCTTTAATGTGTTTAGGAAATTGCGGTGTGAACTTCTATATTTTCAATATTTATTCAGACATATTCGTGGTCTGATTGGACTCAGTTTTTAATTTTTTTTAAGCAGTTAAAATCGAAAATAGCTATTTAAGCACTGCAACCAATTAACATACAAAATCGATATAAAAATTAAAAAGAAATACAAATTTTCATTTTTCATGAATAGAAAAATTTAAGAAAAATTAATACAAATTTTTTTCCACTGAGACACTTTCAATATGCCGATTTTATTTAGAGAGTGTTTACCGACTATATACAACTCGAATATACGTGCGTACAAGGTTACACCCAAAATAATCTAAAGCGTGATAGTATTTTGCACATCCACCATCAACATAGATCCAACAATACAAATATGGAAAATTATTTGGTTGTGTATAATCAGATTTTACAGAAAAATCCGTTAACAATTCAAAATAGACTGGTTTTAAACACACACAACCACAAATTTTGGCTTGGACAAGAAATATTGTTCGATGAAAACAATATTTGATGCGCAAATCGTGTTGCGACAAGTTTAGATTTAAATTTTATTATTTTTATAATTCAATTTTTTTAAATTAATATTTTAGTTTGTGCTTTTAGTGTTATATTCATGTTAAACTATGGTGTTTTTATATAGTTTTTTGTGTGTACAAATATTTTGTGCTTTAATGTGTTTAGGAATGTTTAGGAAATTGCGGTGTGAACTTCTATATTTTCAATATTTATTCAGACAATTCTCTTCAAACGGCATTTTCATCATGTTTAACAGGTATGTGATTTTTGATCGTATTAAATAATTTTCCGCATCAAAAATATAGTTCACCCGGTTATGACCTTGCAATTTGAAGTAGAAAGATATTTTTCCGATAACTAATACATCGATATGTGCCCTAAATAGAATGATACATAAAGTAGGGTCCCTTATCAATCATTACCAACAAATTTTGACAACTCAAATACATAGCCAAATATTTAACCGATTATATATATTTTTGTGGATCATTTCTATGTACATATACAAGTCAAATGCATTAAAAAAAACACAATTCTATGTAACTTAATTAAGTTTCATAAAAACCAAAAATATAGTACTATACACTCTTATATAGGATAGTATGCTGTCTACTGTAGCTGGTGTATATCCATGGGCACAGCACAGTCTATATAATGGCATACAAGTATGATATGCTAAATACTACATTATTACATTTATCCGGCTGGTAATTTTTGTTGTATATAGTTTTACCGAAACTATATCTGATTTGTGTGTTGCAGGCATGTAATATGGGCACCGCAGCGGATATTGTTTTGTCTGAACACAGGAATGTTAAAGATTATGTGTATCCCTTTTATTGGTTTTTATTTTTCGAAATTACAAGTGAATTCTTAAATTGATGTGTATATGTGTTCGTTTCCATGGAAAAGTAAATTAATTTGATTGTGCAATGTATGATATTTTTGCACCGATATATTTTATACAAATAGACCACATTTCGTTGTCTAAGCAGGTTTGATCTAATGATTTAAGATGATAATTGACATCTCTCGAACTAATTCGCCAACTATCACATTTATCTTTTGGTCATACTTTGCATAATTCATTTGTATTTGAGTGTTGTATGAGGGAAATGTGAAGTATGGTTTTATTCTTGAGTCTTTCCTTCACAGAACTATTTTAGTTCTTAAAAAAAAACATTTTTTTTTTTTTTATAGTTTTATTACAACTCAATTACAATTCATCTAGTAATTTGTCTTTAAAATCTGGTGTTCTCTATTTGTGGAATATAACCCATTGATTTAGTCGCGATTTAGTTTATCATATTCTGGCTGTCCTAGTTCTAGAGGTCTCGTTCTTAGGATGTGTCTAACTAAATTTGTTTTATTCATCATACGGCGAATCTCGATATTTTCATGTTGATAAAAGCGAAGTATGTGTTTCCTTGCGTGCTTCTTGATTTTTTCGTTAACGTATTTCATCTTTAAGTCACTATGAAGATCATCATTTCTTGGTGCACTTACAATACCATTTACAACTTGGTTTTGGAATGATTGTATTATTTTGACAATGGTCTTCTTGGTGCCTCCCCAAAAGCTGTTAGTTGATTTCCACTGGTATCCAATTAGTATTTTTGGTAAAGTTAACATGAATTGAGTAGGTTCCGCCATCTCTTTGTCCAGTTACACAATATGTTAGTGTAATAGTGACTCTTTGCATTTTGCTCTTATACTTTGAGTATTGATCTTCGTATTTTCCCAAAAATGACAGCTAAGTAGGACTTTAGAATCCGATAAAACTGCTTTGGTAGCAGTTAATATTCTAGTCCTCTGTGCCATAATTTATCGAATAATTGTGCTACATCCAAGAAGACACTTGAACACATTTTTTTGCTTTCAAGCGCATCTTCAATTATGTCTGTGATTCTGTGGACCTATTCTAAATAGTCGAATGTTTTTCTCTGAAACGGAATTGGTTGGAAGAAATAAGATCTCATTGTTCTATGATTAGTTTGAGTTTCAAGAAGTAATTTTTCGAATAATTTAGAAAAAATTGGAAACAAATAAATCAGCCGATACGATTTTTTGTCGTTATGTGGTTTGCTTAGTTTTTCTATCATAACAAGTTCTGCCACTTTCCATTAAGGTAGAACATAGTTAAGTCTGAACGCTGCATTAATTATTTGAAGTAGCTTTCGTAATACTTTTTCAGGTAGTGCTTTTGATTTTACTTAAATTTTGCTTAAATTCATGCGTTTTCAAAATCAAAAAAATAAAAATTTTAATAGTGGTCCGATTGGGCCCAATGATACCTCTGCGAATAGGCTTTCTTGGGTATATTAACTGGTCCAAAATTGATTTAAATCGTTCAATTATTTCTTAGCTGCTAAGGCCAATTAGTTTTCAGATTTTGCTTAAATTCATGCGTTTTCAAAATCAATAAAATAAAAATCTTTAATAGTGGTCCGATTGGGCCCAATGATACCTCTGCGAATAGGTTTTCTTGGGTATATTAACTGGTCCAAAATTGATTTAAATCGTTCACTTATTTCTTAGCTGCTAAGGCCAATTAGTTTTCAGATTTTGCTTAAATTCATGCGTTTTCAAAATCAAAAAAATAAAAATCTTTAATAGTGGTCCGATTGGGCCCAATGATACCTCTGCGAATAGGTTTTCTTGGGTATATTAACTGGTCCAAAATTTATTTAAATCGTTCAATTATTTCTTAGCTGCTGAGGCCAAGTAGTTTTCAGATTTTGCTTAAATTCATGCGTTTTCAAAATCAAAAAAATAATAATCTTTAATAGTGGTCCGATTGGGCCCAATGATACCTCTGCGAATAGGTTTTCTTGGGTATATTTACTGGTCCAAAATTGATTTAAATCGTTCAATTATTTCTTAGCTGCTAAGGCCAATTAGTTTTCAGATTTTGCTTAAATTCATGCGTTTTCAAAATCAATAAAATAAAAATCTTTAATAGTGGTCCGATTGGGCCCAATGATACCTCTGCGAATAGGTTTTCTTGGGTATATTAACTGGTCCAAAATTGATTTAAATCGTTCACTTATTTCTTAGCTGCTAAGGCCAATTAGTTTTCAGATTTTGCTTAAATTCATGCGTTTTCAAAATCAAAAAAATAAAAATCTTTAATAGTGGTCCGATTGGGCCCAATGATACCTCTGCGAATAGGTTTTCTTGGGTATATTAACTGGTCCAAAATTGATTTAAATCGTTCAATTATTTCTTAGCTGCTTAGGCCAAGTAGTTTTCAGATTTTGCTTAAATTCATGCGTTTTCAAAATCAAAAAAATAATAATCTTTAATAGTGGTCCGATTGGGCCCAATGATACCTCTGCGAATAGGTTTTCTTGGGTATATTAACTGGTCCAAAATTGATATAAATCGTTCAATTATTTCTTAGCTGCTAAGGCCAATTAGTTTTCAGATTTTGCTTAAATTCATGCGTTTTCAAAATCAATAAAATAAAAATCTTTAATAGTGGTCCGATTGGGCCCAATGATACCTCTGCGAATAGGTTTTCTTGGGTATATTAACTGGTCCAAAATTGATTTAAATCGTTCAATTATTTCTTAGCTGCTAAGGCCAATTAATTTTCAGATTTTGCTTAAATTCATGCAATCAAAAAAATAAAAATCTTTAATAGTGGTCCGATTGGGCCCAATGATACCTCTGCGAATAGGTTTTCTTGGATATATTAACTGGTCCGAAATTGATTTAAATCGTTCAATTATTTCTTAGCTGCTAAGGCCAATTAGTTTTCAGATTTTGCTTAAATTCATGCGTTTTCAAAATCAAAAAAATAAAAATCTTTAATAGTGGTCCGATTGGGCCCAATGATACCTCTGCGAATAGGTTTTCTTGGGTATATTAACTGGTCCAAAATTGATCTAAATCGTTCAATTATTTCTTAGCTGCTAAGGCCAATTAGTTTTCAGATTTTGCTTAAATTCATGCGTTTTCAAAATCAAAAAAAATAAAAATCTTTAATAGTGGTCCGATTGGGCCCAATGATACCTCTGCGAATAGGTTTTCTTTGGTATATTAACTGGTCCAAAATTGATTTAAATCGTTCAATTATTTCTTAGCTGCTAAGGCCAATTAGTTTTCAGATTTTGCTTAAATTCATGCCTTTTCAAAATCAAAAAAATAAAAATCTTTAATAGTGGTCCGATTGGGCCCAATGATACCTCTGCGAATAGGTTTTCTTGGATATATTAACTGGTCCGAAATTGATTTAAATCGTTCAATTATTTCTTAGCTGCTAAGGCCAATTAGTTTTCAGATTTTGCTTAAATTCATGCCTTTTCAAAATCAAAAAAATAAAAATCTTTAATAGTGGTCCGATTGGGCCCAATGATACCTCTGCGAATAGGTTTTCTTGGATATATTAACTGGTCCGAAATTGATCTAAATCGTTCAATTATTTCTTAGCTGCTAAGGCCAATTAGTTTTCAGATTTTGCTTAAATTCATGCGTTTTCAAAATCAAAAAAAAATAAAAATCTTTAATAGTGGTCCGATTGGGCCCAATGATACCTCTGCGAATAGGTTTTCTTTGGTATATTAACTGGTCCAAAATTGATTTAAATCGTTCAATTATTTCTTAGCTGCTAAGGCCAATTAGTTTTCAGATTTTGCTTAAATTCATGCCTTTTCAAAATCAAAAAAATAAAAATCTTTAATAGTGGTCCGATTGGGCCCAATGATACCTCTGCGAATAGGTTTTCTTGGATATATTAACTGGTCCGAAATTGATTTAAATCGTTCAATTATTTCTTAGCTGCTAAGGCCAATTAGTTTTCAGATTCTGCTTAAATTCATGCGTTTTCAAAATCAAAAAAATAAAAATCTTTAATAGTGGTCCGATTGGGTCCAATGATACCTCTGCGAATAGGTTTTCTTGGATATATTAACTGGTCCGAAATTGATTTAAATCGTTCAATTATTTCTTAGCTGCTAAGGCCAATTAGTTTTCAGATTTTGCTTAAATTCATGCGTTTTCAAAATCAAAAAAATAAAAATCTTTAATAGTGGTCCGATTGGGCCCAATGATACCTCTGCGAATAGGTTTTCTTGGGTATATTAACTGGTCCAAAATTGATTTAAATCGTTCAATTATTTCTTAGCTGCTAAGACCAATTAGTTTTCAGATTCTGCTTAAATTCATGCGTTTTCAAAATCAAAAAAATAAAAATCTTTAATAGTGGTCCGATTGGGCCCAATGATACCTCTGCGAATAGGTTTTCTTACGTATATTAACTGGTCCAAAATTGATTTAAATCGTTCAATTATTTCTTAGCTGCTAAGGCCAATTAGTTTTCAGATTCTGCTTAAATTCATGCGTTTTCAAAATCAAAAAAATAAAAATCTTTAATAGTGGTCCGATTGGGCCCAATGATACCTCTGCGAATAGGTTTTCTTACGTATATTAACTGGTCCAAAATTGATTTAAATCGTTCAATTATTTCTTAGCTGCTAAGGCCAATTAGTTGTCAGATTCTGCTTAAATTCATGCGTTTTCAAAATCAAAAAAATAAAAATCTTTAATAGTGGTCCGATTGGGCCCAATGATACCTCTGCGAATAGGTTTTCTTGGTTATATTAACTGGTCCAAAATTGATTTAAATCGTTCAATTATTTCTTAGCTGCTAAGACCAATTAGTTTTCAGATTTTGCTTAAATTTATGCTTTTTCAAAATCAAAAAAATAAAAATCTTTAATAGTGGTCCGATTGGGCCCAATGATACCTCTGCGAATAGGTTTTCTTGGATATATTAACTGGTCCGAAATTGATTTAAATCGTTCAATTATTTCTTAGCTGCTAAGGCCAATTAGTTTTCAGATTCTGCTTAAATTCATGCGTTTTCAAAATCAAAAAAATAAAAATCTTTAATAGTGGTCCGATTGGGCCCAATGATACCTCTGCGAATAGGTTTTCTTACGTATATTAACTGGTCCAAAATTGATTTAAATCGTTCAATTATTTCTTAGCTGCTAAGGCCAATTAGTTTTCAGATTTTGCTTAAATTCATGCGTTTTCAAAATCAAAAAAATAAAAATCTTTAATAGTGGTCCGATTGGGCCCAATGATACCTCTGCGAATAGGTTTTCTTACGTATATTAACTGGTCCAAAATTGATTTAAATCGTTCAATTATTTCTTAGCTGCTAAGGCCAATTAGTTGTCAGATTCTGCTTAAATTCATGCGTTTTCAAAATCAAAAAAATAAAAATCTTTAATAGTGGTCCGATTGGGCCCAATGATACCTCTGCGAATAGGTTTTCTTGGATATATTAACTGGTCCGAAATTGATTTAAATCGTTCAATTATTTCTTAGCTGCTAAGGCCAATTAGTTTTCAGATTTTGCTTAAATTCATGCGTTTTCAAAATCAAAAAAATAAAAATCTTTAATAGTGGTCCGATTGGGCCCAATGATACCTCTGCGAATAGGGTTTCTTACGTATATTAACTGGTCCAAAATTGATTTAAATCGTTCAATTATTTCTTAGCTGCTAAGGTCAATTAGTTTTCAGATTTTGCTTAAATTCATGCGTTTTCAAAATCAAAAAAATAAAAATCTTTAATAGTGGTCCGATTGGGCCCAATGATACCTCTGCGAATAGGTTTTCTTGGGTATATTAACTGGTCCGAAATTGATTTAAATCGTTCAATTATTTCTTAGCTGCTAAGGCCAATTAGTTTTCAGATTTTGCTTAAATTCATGCGTTTTCAAAATCAAAAAAATAAAAATCTTTAATAGTGGTCCGATGGGGCCCAATGATACCTCTGCGAATAGGTTTTCTTGGATATAATAACTGGTCCGAAATTGATTTAAATCGTTCAATTATTTCTTAGCTGCTAAGGCCAATTAGTTTTCAGATTTTGCTTAAATTCATGCGTTTTCAAAATCAAAAAAATAAAAATCTTTAATAGTGGTCCGATTGGGCCCAATGATACCTCTGCGAATAGGTTTTCTTACGTATATTAACTGGTCCAAAATTGATTTAAATCGTTCAATTATTTCTTAGCTGCTAAGGCCAATTAGTTGTCAGATTCTGCTTAAAATCATGCGTTTTCGAAATCAAAAAAATAAAAATCTTTAATAGTGGTCCGATTGGGCCCAATGATACCTCTGCGAATAGGTTTTCTTGGGTATATTAACTGGTCCAAAATTGATTTAAATCGTTCAATTATTTCTTAGCTGCTAAGACCAATTAGTTTTCAGATTTTGCTTAAATTTATGCTTTTTCAAAATCAAAAAAATAAAAATCTTTAATAGTGGTCCGATTGGGCCCAATGATACCTCTGCGAATAGGTTTTCTTGGATATATTAACTGGTCCGAAATTGATTTAAATCGTTCAATTATTTCTTAGCTGCTAAGGCCAATTAGTTTTCAGATTCTGCTTAAATTCATGCGTTTTCAAAATCAAAAAAATAAAAATCTTTAATAGTGGTCCGATTGGGCCCAATGATACCTCTGCGAATAGGTTTTCTTACGTATATTAACTGGTCCAAAATTGATTTAAATCGTTCAATTATTTCTTAGCTGCTAAGGCCAATTAGTTTTCAGATTTTGCTTAAATTCATGCGTTTTCAAAATCAAAAAAATAAAAATCTTTAATAGTGGTCCGATTGGGCCCAATGATACCTCTGCGAATAGGTTTTCTTACGTATATTAACTGGTCCGAAATTGATTTAAATCGTTCAATTATTTCTTAGCTGCTAAGACCAATTAGTTTTCAGATTTTGCTTAAATTTATGCTTTTTCAAAATCAAAAAAATAAAAATCTTTAATAGTGGTCCGATTGGGCCCAATGATACCTCTGCGAATAGGTTTTCTTGGATATATTAACTGGTCCGAAATTGATTTAAATCGTTCAATTATTTCTTAGCTGCTAAGGCCAATTAGTTTTCAGATTTTGCTTAAATTCATGCCTTTTCAAAATCAAAAAAATAAAAATCTTTAATAGTGGTCCGATTGGGCCCAATGATACCTCTGCGAATAGATTTTCTTGGATATATTAACTGGTCCGAAATTGATTTAAATCGTTCAATTATTTCTTAGCTGCTAAGGCCAATTAGTTTTCAGATTCTGCTTAAATTCATGCGTTTTCAAAATCAAAAAAATAAAAATCTTTAATAGTGGTCCGATTGGGCCCAATGATACCTCTGCGAATAGGTTTTCTTACGTATATTAACTGGTCCAAAATTGATTTAAATCGTTCAATTATTTCTTAGCTGCTAAGGCCAATTAGTTTTCAGATTCTGCTTAAATTCATGCGTTTTCAAAATCAAAAAAATAAAAATCTTTAATAGTGGTCCGATTGGGCCCAATGATACCTCTGCGAATAGGTTTTCTTACGTATATTAACTGGTCCAAAATTGATTTAAATCGTTCAATTATTTCTTAGCTGCTAAGGCCAATTAGTTGTCAGATTCTGCTTAAATTCATGCGTTTTCGAAATCAAAAAAATAAAAATCTTTAATAGTGGTCCGATTGGGCCCAATGATACCTCTGCGAATAGGTTTTCTTGGGTATATTAACTGGTCCAAAATTGATTTAAATCGTTCAATTATTTCTTAGCTGCTAAGACCAATTAGTTTTCAGATTTTGCTTAAATTTATGCTTTTTCAAAATCAAAAAAATAAAAATCTTTAATAGTGGTCCGATTGGGCCCAATGATACCTCTGCGAATAGGTTTTCTTGGCTATATTAACTGGTCCGAAATTGATTTAAATCGTTCAATTATTTCTTAGCTGCTAAGGCCAATTAGTTTTCAGATTTTGCTTAAATTCATGCGTTTTCAAAATCAAAAAAATAAAAATCTTTAATAGTGGTCCGATTGGGCCCAATGATACCTCTGCGAATAGGTTTTCTTACGTATATTAACTGGTCCAAAATTGATTTAAATCGTTCAATTATTTCTTAGCTGCTAAGGCCAATTAGTTTTCAGATTTTGCTTAAATTCATGCGTTTTCAAAATCAAAAAAATAAAAATCTTTAATAGTGGTCCGATTGGGCCCAATGATACCTCTGCGAATAGGTTTTCTTACGTATATTAACTGGTCCAAAATTGATTTAAATCGTTCAATTATTTCTTAGCTGCTAAGGCCAATTAGTTGTCAGATTCTGCTTAAATTCATGCGTTTTCAAAATCAAAAAAATAAAAATCTTTAATAGTGGTCCGATTGGGCCCAATGATACCTCTGCGAATAGGTTTTCTTGGATATATTAACTGGTCCGAAATTGATTTAAATCGTTCAATTATTTCTTAGCTGCTAAGGCCAATTAGTTTTCAGATTTTGCTTAAATTCATGCGTTTTCAAAATCAAAAAAATAAAAATCTTTAATAGTGGTCCGATTGGGCCCAATGATACCTCTGCGAATAGGGTTTCTTACGTATATTAACTGGTCCAAAATTGATTTAAATCGTTCAATTATTTCTTAGCTGCTAAGGTCAATTAGTTTTCAGATTTTGCTTAAATTCATGCGTTTTCAAAATCAAAAAAATAAAAATCTTTAATAGTGGTCCGATTGGGCCCAATGATACCTCTGCGAATAGGTTTTCTTGGGTATATTAACTGGTCCGAAATTGATTTAAATCGTTCAATTATTTCTTAGCTGCTAAGGCCAATTAGTTTTCAGATTTTGCTTAAATTCATGCGTTTTCAAAATCAAAAAAATAAAAATCTTTAATAGTGGTCCGATTGGGCCCAATGATACCTCTGCGAATAGGTTTTCTTGGGTATATTAACTGGTCCGAAATTGATTTAAATCGTTCAATTATTTCTTAGCTGCTAAGGCCAATTAGTTTTCAGATTTTGCTTAAATTCATGCGTTTTCAAAATCAAAAAAATAAAAATCTTTAATAGTGGTCCGATTGGGCCCAATGATACCTCTGCGAATAGGTTTTCTTGGATATAATAACTGTTCCGAAATTGATTTAAATCGTTCAATTATTTCTTAGCTGCTAAGGCCAATTAGTTTTCAGATTTTGCTTAAATTCATGCGTTTTCAAAATCAAAAAAATAAAAATCTTTAACAGTGGTCCGATTGGGCCCAATGATACCTCTGCGAATAGGTTTTCTCACGTATATTAACTGGTCCAAAATTGATTTAAATCGTTCAATTATTTCTTAGCTGCTAAGGCCAATTAGTTTTCAGATTTTGCTTAAACTCATGCGTTTTCAAAATCAAAAAAATAAAAATCTTTAATAGTGGTCCGATTGGGCCCAATGATACCTCTGCGAATAGGTTTTCTTGGATATAATAACTGGTCCGAAATTGATTTAAATCGTTCAATTATTTCTTAGCTGCTAAGGCCAATTAGTTTACAGATTTTGCTTAAATTCATGCGTTTTCAAAATCAAAAAAATAAAAATCTTTAATAGTGGTCCGATTGGGCTCAATGATACCTCTGCGAATAGGTTTTCTTGGATATAATAACTGGTCCGAAATTGATTTAAATCGTTCAATTATTTCTTAGCTGCTAAGGCCAATTAGTTTTCAGATTTTGCTTAAATTCATGCGTTTTCAAAATCAAAAAAATAAAAATCTTTAATAGTGGTCCGATTGGGCCCAATGATACCTCTGCGAATAGGTTTTCTCACGTATATTAACTGGTCCAAAATTGATTTAAATCGTTCAATTATTTCTTAGCTGCTAAGGCCAATTAGTTTTCAGATTTTGCTTAAATTCATGCGTTTTCTAAATCAAAAAAATAAAAATCTTTAATAGTGGTCCGATTGGGCCCAATGATACCTCTGCGAATAGGTTTTCTTGGATATAATAACTGGTCCGAAATTGATTTAAATCGTTCAATTATTTCTTAGCTGCTAAGGCCAATTAGTTTTCAGATTTTGCTTAAATTCA
Source organism: Tipula confusa (assembly GCA_963556175.1). Classification (NCBI taxonomy): domain Eukaryota; kingdom Metazoa; phylum Arthropoda; class Insecta; order Diptera; family Tipulidae; genus Tipula; species Tipula confusa. The sequence continues at coordinate 180,639,364 of OY744477.1, forward strand.
TGCGTTTTCAAAATCAAAAAAATAAAAATCTTTAATAGTGGTTCGATTGGGCCCAATGATACCTCTGCGAATAGGTTTTCTTGGATATAATAACTGGTCCGAAATTGATTTAAATCGTTCAATTATTCTTAGCTGCTAAGGCCAATTAGTTTTCAGATTTTGCTTAAATTCATGCGTTTTCAAAATCAAAAAAATATAAATCTTTAATAGTGGTCCGATTGGGCTCAATGATACCTCTGCGAATAGGTTTTCTTGGATATAATAAGTGGTCCGAAATTGATTTAAATCGTTCAATTATTTCTTAGCTGCTAAGGCCAATTAGTTTTTAGATTTTGCTTAAATTCATGCGTTTTCAAAATCAAAAAAATATAAATCTTTAATAGTGGTCCGATTGGGCTCAATGATACCTCTGCGAATAGGTTTTCTTGGATATAATAACTGGTCCGAAATTGATTTAAATCGTTCAATTATTTCTTAGCTGCTAAGGCCAATTAGTTTTCAGATTTTGCTTAAATTCATGCGTTTTCAAAATCAAAAAAATAAAAATCTTTAATAGTGGTCCGATTGGGCCCAATGATACCTCTGCGAATAGGTTTTCTTGGATATAATAACTGGTCCGAAATTGATTTAAATCGTTCAATTATTTCTTAGCTGCTAAGGCCAATTAGTTTTCAGATTTTGCTTAAATTCATGCGTTTTCAAAATCAAAAAAATAAAAATCTTTAATAGTGGTCCGATTGGGCTCAATGATACCTCTGCGAATAGGTTTTCTTGGATATAATAACTGGTCCGAAATTGATTTAAATCGTTCAATTATTTCTTAGCTGCTAAGGCCAATTAGTTTTCAGATTTTGCTTAAATTCATGCGTTTTCAAAATCAAAAAAATAATAATCTTTAATAGTGGTCCGATTGGGCCCAATGATACCTCTGCGAATAGGTTTTCTTGGATATATTAACTGGTCCGAAATTGATTTAAATCGTTCAATTATTTCTTAGCTGCTAAGGCCAATTAGTTTTCAGATTCTGCTTAAATTCATGCGTTTTCAAAATCAAAAAAATAAAAATCTTTAATAGTGGTCCGATTGGGCCCAATGATACCTCTGCGAATAGGTTTTCTTGGGTATATTAACTGGTCCAAAATTGATCTAAATCGTTCAATTATTTCTTAGCTGCTAAGGCCAATTAGTTTTCAGATTTTGCTTAAATTCATGCGTTTTCAAAATCAAAAAAATAAAAATCTTTAATAGTGGTCCGATTGGGCCCAATGATACCTCTGCGAATAGGTTTTCTTACGTATATTAACTGGTCCAAAATTGATTTAAATCGTTCAATTATTTCTTAGCTGCTAAGGCCAATTAGTTGTCAGATTCTGCTTAAATTCATGCGTTTTCAAAATCAAAAAAATAAAAATCTTTAATAGTGGTCCGATTGGGCCCAATGATACCTCTGCGAATAGGTTTTCTTGGATATATTAACTGGTCCGAAATTGATTTAAATCGTTCAATTATTTCTTAGCTGCTAAGGCCAATTAGTTTTCAGATTTTGCTTAAATTCATGCGTTTTCAAAATCAAAAAAATAAAAATCTTTAATAGTGGTCCGATTGGGCCCAATGATACCTCTGCGAATAGGGTTTCTTACGTATATTAACTGGTCCAAAATTGATTTAAATCGTTCAATTATTTCTTAGCTGCTAAGGTCAATTAGTTTTCAGATTTTGCTTAAATTCATGCGTTTTCAAAATCAAAAAAATAAAAATCTTTAATAGTGGTCCGATTGGGCCCAATGATACCTCTGCGAATAGGTTTTCTTGGGTATATTAACTGGTCCGAAATTGATTTAAATCGTTCAATTATTTCTTAGCTGCTAAGGCCAATTAGTTTTCAGATTTTGCTTAAATTCATGCGTTTTCAAAATCAAAAAAATAAAAATCTTTAATAGTGGTCCGATTGGGCCCAATGATACCTCTGCGAATAGGTTTTCTTGGGTATATTAACTGGTCCAAAATTGATTTAAATCGTTCAATTATTTCTTAGCTGCTAAGGCCAATTAGTTTTCAGATTTTGCTTAAATTCATGCGTTTTCAAAATCAAAAAAATAAAAATCTTTAATAGTGGTCCGATTGGGCCCAATGATACCTCTGCGAATAGGTTTTCTTGGATATAATAACTGTTCCGAAATTGATTTAAATCGTTCAATTATTTCTTAGCTGCTAAGGCCAATTAGTTTTCAGATTTTGCTTAAATTCATGCGTTTTCAAAATCAAAAAAATAAAAATCTTTAACAGTGGTCCGATTGGGCCCAATGATACCTCTGCGAATAGGTTTTCTCACGTATATTAACTGGTCCAAAATTGATTTAAATCGTTCAATTATTTCTTAGCTGCTAAGGCCAATTAGTTTTCAGATTTTGCTTAAACTCATGCGTTTTCAAAATCAAAAAAATAAAAATCTTTAATAGTGGTCCGATTGGGCCCAATGATACCTCTGCGAATAGGTTTTCTTGGATATAATAACTGGTCCGAAATTGATTTAAATCGTTCAATTATTTCTTAGCTGCTAAGGCCAATTAGTTTACAGATTTTGCTTAAATTCATGCGTTTTCAAAATCAAAAAAATAAAAATCTTTAATAGTGGTCCGATTGGGCTCAATGATACCTCTGCGAATAGGTTTTCTTGGATATAATAACTGGTCCGAAATTGATTTAAATCGTTCAATTATTTCTTAGCTGCTAAGGCCAATTAGTTTTCAGATTTTGCTTAAATTCATGCGTTTTCAAAATCAAAAAAATAAAAATCTTTAATAGTGGTCCGATTGGGCCCAATGATACCTCTGCGAATAGGTTTTCTCACGTATATTAACTGGTCCAAAATTGATTTAAATCGTTCAATTATTTCTTAGCTGCTAAGGCCAATTAGTTTTCAGATTTTGCTTAAATTCATGCGTTTTCTAAATCAAAAAAATAAAAATCTTTAATAGTGGTCCGATTGGGCCCAATGATACCTCTGCGAATAGGTTTTCTTGGATATAATAACTGGTCCGAAATTGATTTAAATCGTTCAATTATTTCTTAGCTGCTAAGGCCAATTAGTTTTCAGATTTTGCTTAAATTCATGCGTTTTCAAAATCAAAAAAATAAAAATCTTTAATAGTGGTTCGATTGGGCCCAATGATACCTCTGCGAATAGGTTTTCTTGGATATAATAACTGGTCCGAAATTGATTTAAATCGTTCAATTATTCTTAGCTGCTAAGGCCAATTAGTTTTCAGATTTTGCTTAAATTCATGCGTTTTCAAAATCAAAAAAATATAAATCTTTAATAGTGGTCCGATTGGGCTCAATGATACCTCTGCGAATAGGTTTTCTTGGATATAATAAGTGGTCCGAAATTGATTTAAATCGTTCAATTATTTCTTAGCTGCTAAGGCCAATTAGTTTTTAGATTTTGCTTAAATTCATGCGTTTTCAAAATCAAAAAAATATAAATCTTTAATAGTGGTCCGATTGGGCTCAATGATACCTCTGCGAATAGGTTTTCTTGGATATAATAACTGGTCCGAAATTGATTTAAATCGTTCAATTATTTCTTAGCTGCTAAGGCCAATTAGTTTTCAGATTTTGCTTAAACTCATGCGTTTTCAAAATCAAAAAAATAAAAATCTTTAATAGTGGTCCGATTGGGCCCAATGATACCTCTGCGAATAGGTTTTCTTGGATATAATAACTGGTCCGAAATTGATTTAAATCGTTCAATTATTTCTTAGCTGCTAAGGCCAATTAGTTTTCAGATTTTGCTTAAATTCATGCGTTTTCAAAATCAAAAAAATAAAAATCTTTAATAGTGGTCCGATTGGGCTCAATGATACCTCTGCGAATAGGTTTTCTTGGATATAATAACTGGTCCGAAATTGATTTAAATCGTTCAATTATTTCTTAGCTGCTAAGGCCAATTAGTTTTCAGATTTTGCTTAAATTCATGCGTTTTCAAAATCAAAAAAATAATAATCTTTAATAGTGGTCCGATTGGGCCCAATGATACCTCTGCGAATAGGTTTTCTTGGATATATTAACTGGTCCGAAATTGATTTAAATCGTTCAATTATTTCTTAGCTGCTAAGGCCAATTAGTTTTCAGATTCTGCTTAAATTCATGCGTTTTCAAAATCAAAAAAATAAAAATCTTTAATAGTGGTCCAATTGGGCCCAATGATACCTCTGCGAATAGGTTTTCTTGGGTATATTAACTGGTCCAAAATTGATCTAAATCGTTCAATTATTTCTTAGCTGCTAAGGCCAATTAATTTTCAGATTTTGCTTAAATTCATGCGTTTTCAAAATCAAAAAAAATAAAAATCTTTAATAGTGGTCCGATTGGGCCCAATGATACCTCTGCGAATAGGTTTTCTTTGGTATATTAACTGGTCCAAAATTGATTTCAATCGTTCAATTATTTCTTAGCTGCTAAGGCCAATTAGTTTTCAGATTTTGCTTAAATTCATGCTTTTTCAAAATCAAAAAAATAAAAATCTTTAATAGTGGTCCGATTGGGCCCAATGATACCTCAGCGAATAGGTTTTCTTGGATATATTAACTCAAAAAATAAAAAAAATAAAAAAAATAAAAATCTTTAATAGTGGTCCGATTGGGCCCAACGATACCTCTGCGAATAGGTTTTCTTGGATATATTAACTGGTCCGAAATTGATTTAAATCGTTCAATTATTTCTTAGCTGCTAAGGCCAATTAAATTTCAGATTCTGCTTAAATTCATGCGTTTTCAAAATCAAAAAAATAAAAATCTTTAATAGTGGTCCGATTGGGCCCAATGATACCTCTGCGAATAGGTTTTCTTGGATATATTAACTGGTCCGAAATTGATTTAAATCGTTCAATTATTTCTTAGCTGCTAAGGCCAATTAGTTTTCAGATTTTGCTTAAATTCATGCGTTTTCAAAATTCAAAAAAATAAAAATCTTTAATAGTGGTCCGATTGGGCCCAATGATACCTCTGCGAATAGGTTTTCTCACGTATATTAACTGGTCCAAAATTGATTTAAATCGTTCAATTATTTCTTAGCTGCTAAGGCCAATTAGTTTTCAGATTTTGCTTAAATACATGCGTTTTCAAAATCAAAAAAATAAAAATCTTTAATAGTGGTCCGATTGGGCCCAATGATACATATTTTACATATTTTATTTATTTATTTATTTATTCATTCTTATACTGAGATAAGTAAGGCCAAAGGCCTTTTCAAAGTATATCTCAGCATTAATATAATTTTTTACATATACATAGTTTATTACAATACGATAAAAAAAAAAAAAAAAAATTAATATTAAAATTAAAATAAAATTAAAATTAACACCATTATAGGTGTGTTCCACTACAGTTAAATAAATAAAAATAAAAGTTCAAAATAATAAAATTCAAAACACACATTATGCATATATATACATACATACACACATATTTATATATATATACATATATATATATATATATATATATATATATATACACATATATACATATATATATACACACATACAAATACATACATACAACATATATCTACATATACATACACACATACATACACATATATACACATATACATACATATATACATATATATACATATACACACATACATACATATATACATATATCTACATATACATACATACACATATATTTACATACACACACACATATATATATATATATATACATATATATATATATATATACATATATACATATATTTACATACACACACATACATATATATATATATATATATACATATACATATATATATATATATATATATATACATATATACATATACATACATACATACATATACACATACACATGCACATACACATACATATACACACACATACATACATATACATATACATACACACATACATACATACATACTCAAATGCATATAAATTCAAATTATCGAAACAAGTATGAACAAGTTCTATAAACAAGTTAAGTTGAAATGACATCATCTTGAATTATGCTTAAAAAAGTCTGTGCATGCTTTTTTGAACCGATCAACGGATTTACTTCTTTTAATACATTCGGGCAATTCGTTAAATTTAATGATTCCATCAACAAATATTGAAGACGTAAACTGACTAGTAGCAAATCTAGATGAGAATGATGTGATTCGAAGAACTCTGGGTGAAGAACTAAAAGTTACTAAAGAATACAAATAAGATGGATGTTTAAGATGTAATATTTTGAAAATAAAACAAAGAACTCTTATTTTGAGATATGTAACAAAAGATATGCCAAGTATTTTGTCTTGAAAATCAGATACATGATCAAACTTACGCAGCCCATATATATATCTCAAGCACTTATTAAAAGTTAATTTCAACCGGTTCTTAGACTTGGAGTCAGCATTATAAATAAATATGTCTCCATATGTGAGAATAGGCAAAATTAAAGTCTTGACAAATAGTAGCCTAATTGGTACTGGAGTAATGTTACCTAATTTGTTGAGTGAAAATAGTGCAAAGTTGACTTTATTGCAAACCTGATTAACATGTGCACTCCAAGTTAATGTACTATTAAATAATACTCCAAGATTTCGAGCAACATCAGATACAAATAATTTCACACCTTCAATTTCAATATTAACTAGATCTTTATCAATCTTATGTTTATAGATTGGTAAAACTTGTGATTTATTTGCATTCAAAAGCAAGCCATTTGATTTGGCCCAAGAAGAAATCATAAGCAAGTCATGGTTCAAACTTCGGCATGTAACATCGATATTGCGCAATGGTCCAGAATTGTAGAGTTGAAAATCATCCGCATACATATGATACTTCGAGTACTTAAGTCTCTCTGGTAAGTCATTAATATAAAGCGAAAATAAAAGAGGACCAAGGACAGAACCTTGTGGTACTCCAGACAAAACTGATACCGGCGACGAAAATACATTACAAGATTTCACTACTTGCTTGCGATTGGTTAAGTATGAAACGATAAGTCGAGTTGAGTAATCAGAAAACTTAAAATAAAATTTCAGTTTTTGTGCAAGTAGAACATGGTTAATACAATCAAACGCCTTGGAAAAATCAAGTAATACAAGCACAGAAATATTTGACTGGTTCAAACTTTTCAATAAATCAAAATACACTTTAGACAAAGCTGTAGATGTGGAATGATGCCTCCTAAACCCAGATTGAAACCGATCCAGCAAATTAAATTGATTCAAATATTCCTTAATGTTGTTACATAATAACAGTTCAAATACTTTGGACAAATATGGTAAAATGCTTATCGGTCGAAAATCAGATAGCAAGGAAGGTGATGTAATTTTTGGTACCGGTGTAATAATCGCAGTTTTCCACACGTCAGGAAAAGTGCAGCTTGCTACTATATAATTAAAAATGTGAGTACAATAAGGAATAATGACAGGAAGCAACATTTTTACCAACTTAGGTATCATATTGTCATGGCCAACAGCATTTGACTTAATATGCAATATAGCCAAAGCCACTTCAGTTTCAGTAAACGATGTAAAGTTTAATTCATAATTGAAATCTTTAACTTTATGAGCGAACGGCAAAACAACTGGATTTTGTGGAATATCCGAAAACTGTTTATTGAAATCATCAGCTGTGAAATTGTTGACAGTGTTTTTATTCGTTGTTTGCATTCCTAGACTTTTTATTACACTCCAGACGTTTCTCCCCTTGCGACCAGCATCCAACCTATCAAAAAAGTATTTTCTTTTACAATCACGGATCAGACATGATGTTCTATTCCGTATTCTACAGTAGGACAACCTATCGGCGGTACATTTACTTTTTCGCCACCTAAATAAAGCTTGATCACGATACCTCTTCGAATAGGTTTTCTTGGATATAATAACTGGTCCGAAATTGATTTAAATCGTTCAATTATTCTTAGCTGCTAAGGCCAATTAGTTTTCAGATTTTGCTTAAATTCATGCGTTTTCAAAATCAAAAAAATAAAAATCTTTAATAGTGGTCCGATTGGGCTCAATGATACCTCTGCAAATAGGTTTTCTTGGATATAATAACTGGTCCGAAATTGATTTAAATCTTTCAATTATTTCTTAGCTGCTAAGGCCAATTAGTTTTTAGATTTTGCTTAAATTTATGCTTTTTCAAAATCAAAAAAAATAAAAATCTTTAATAGTGGTCCGATTGGGCTCAATGATACCTCTGCGAATAGGTTTTCTTGGATATAATAACTGGTCCGAAATTGATTTAAATCGTTCAATTATTTCTTAGCTGCTAAGGCCAATTAGTTTTCAGATTTTGCTTAAATTCATGCGTTTTCAAAATCAAAAAAATAAAAATCTTTAATAGTGGTCCGATTGGGCCCAATGATACCTCTGCGAATAGGTTTTCTTGGATATAATAACTGGTCCGAAATTGATTTAAATCGTTCAATTATTTCTTAGCTGCTAAGGCCAATTAGTTTTCGGATTTTGCTTAAATTCATGCGTTTTCAAAATCAAAAAAATAAAAATCTTTAATAGTGGTCCGATTGGGCTCAATGATACCTCTGCGAATAGGTTTTCTTGGATATAATAACTGGTCCGAAATTGATGTAAATCGTTCAATTATTTCTTAGCTGCTAAGGCCAATTAGTTTTCAGATTTTGCTTAAATTCATGCGTTTTCAAAATCAAAAAAATAATAATCTTTAATAGTGGTCCGATTGGGCCCAATGATACCTCTGCGAATAGGTTTTCTTGGATATATTAACTGGTCCGAAATTGATTTAAATCGTTCAATTATTTCTTAGCTGCTAAGGCCAATTAGTTTTCAGATTCTGCTTAAATTCATTCGTTTTCAAAATCAAAAAAATAAAAATCTTTAATAGTGGTCCGATTGGGCCCAATGATACCTCTGCGAATAGGTTTTCTTGGGTATATTAACTGGTCCAAAATTGATCTAAATCGTTCAATTATTTCTTAGCTGCTAAGGCCAATTAATTTTCAGATTTTGCTTAAATTCATGCGTTTTCAAAATCAAAAAAAATAAAAATCTTTAATAGTGGTCCGATTGGGCCCAATGATACCTCTGCGCATAGGTTTTCTTTGGTATATTAACTGGTCCAAAATTGATTTAAATCGTTCAATTATTTCTTAGCTGCTAAGGCCAATTAGTTTTCAGATTTTGCTTAAATTCATGCTTTTTCAAAATCAAAAAAATAAAAATCTTTAATAGTGGTCCGATTGGGCCCAATGATACCTCAGCGAATAGGTTTTCTTGGATATATTAACTGGTCCGAAATTGATTTAAATCGTTCAATTATTTCTTAGCTGCTAAGGCCAATTAGTTTTCAGATTCTGCTTAAATTCATGCGTTTTCAAAATCAAAAAAATAAAAATCTTTAATAGTGGTCCGATTGGGCCCAATGATACCTCTGCGAATAGGTTTTCTTACGTATATTAACTGGTCCAAAATTGATTTAAATCGTTCAATTATTTCTTAGCTGCTAAGGCCAATTAGTTGTCAGATTCTGCTTAAATTCATGCGTTTTCAAAATCAAAAAAATAAAAATCTTGAATAGTGGTCCGATTGGGCCCAATGATACCTCTGCGAATAGGTTTTATTGGATATATTAACTGGTCCGAAATTGATTTAAATCGTTCAATTATTTCTTAGCTGCTAAGGTCAATTAGTTTTCAGATTTTGCTTAAATTCATGCGTTTTCAAAATCAAAAAAATAAAAATCTTTAATAGTGGTCCGATTGGGCCCAATGATACCTCTGCGAATAGGTTTTCTTGGGTATATTAACTGGTCCAAAATTGATTTAAATCGTTCAATTATTTCTTAGCTGCTAAGACCAATTAGTTTTCAGATTTTGCTTAAATTTATGCTTTTTCAAAATCAAAAAAAAAAAAAATCTTTAATAGTGGTCCGATTGGGCCCAATGATACCTCTGCGAATAGGTTTTCTTGGATATATTAACTGGTCCGAAATTGATTTAAATCGTTCAATTATTTCTTAGCTGCTAAGGCCAATTAGTTTTCAGATTCTGCTTAAATTCATGCGTTTTCAAAATCAAAAAAATAAAAATCTTTAATAGTGGTCCGATTGGGCCCAATGATACCTCTGCGAATAGGTTTTCTTACGTATATTAACTGGTCCAAAATTGATTTAAATCGTTCAATTATTTCTTAGCTGCTAAGGCCAATTAGTTTTCAGATTCTGCTTAAATTCATGCGTTTTCAAAATCAAAAAAAATAAAAATCTTTAATAGTGGTCCGATTGGGCCCAATGATACCTCTGCGAATAGGTTTTCTTACGTATATTAACTGGTCCAAAATTGATTTAAATCGTTCAATTATTTCTTAGCTGCTAAGGCCAATTAGTTGTCAGATTCTGCTTAAATTCATGCGTTTTCAAAATCAAAAAAATAAAAATCTTTAATAGTGGTCCGATTGGGCCCAATGATACCTCTGCGAATAGGTTTTCTTGGATATATTAACTGGTCCGAAATTGATTTAAATCGTTCAATTATTTCTTAGCTGCTAAGGCCAATTAGTTTTCAGATTTTGCTTAAATTCATGCGTTTTCAAAATCAAAAAAATAAAAATCTTTAACAGTGGTCCGATTGGGCCCAATGATACCTCTGCGAATAGGTTTTCTCACGTATATTAACTGGTCCAAAATTGATTTAAATCGTTCAATTATTTCTTAGCTGCTAAGGCCAATTAGTTTTCAGATTTTGCTTAAATTCATGCGTTTTCAAAATCAAAAAAATAAAAATCTTTAATAGTGGTCCGATTGGGCCCAATGATACCTCTGCGAATAGGTTTTCTTACGTATATTAACTGGTCCAAAATTGATTTAAATCGTTCAATTATTTCTTAGCTGCTAAGGCCAATTAGTTGTCAGATTCTGCTTAAATTCATGCGTTTTCAAAATCAAAAAAATAAAAATCTTGAATAGTGGTCCGATTGGGCCCAATGATACCTCTGCGAATAGGTTTTCTTGGATATATTAACTGGTCCGAAATTGATTTAAATCGTTCAATTATTTCTTAGCTGCTAAGGTCAATTAGTTTTCAGATTTTGCTTAAATTCATGCGTTTTCAAAATCAAAAAAATAAAAATCTTTAATAGTGGTCCGATTGGGCCCAATGATACCTCTGCGAATAGGTTTTCTTGGGTATATTAACTGGTCCAAAATTGATTTAAATCGTTCAATTATTTCTTAGCTGCTAAGACCAATTAGTTTTCAGATTTTGCTTAAATTTATGCTTTTTCAAAATAAAAAAAAAAAAAAATCTTTAATAGTGGTCCGATTGGGCCCAATGATACCTCTGCGAATAGGTTTTCTTGGATATATTAACTGGTCCGAAATTGATTTAAATCGTTCAATTATTTCTTAGCTGCTAAGGCCAATTAGTTTTCAGATTCTGCTTAAATTCATGCGTTTTCAAAATCAAAAAAATAAAAATCTTTAATAGTGGTCCGATTGGGCCCAATGATACCTCTGCGAATAGGTTTTCTTACGTATATTAACTGGTCCAAAATTGATTTAAATCGTTCAATTATTTCTTAGCTGCTAAGGCCAATTAGTTTTCAGATTCTGCTTAAATTCATGCGTTTTCAAAATCAAAAAAATAAAAATCTTTAATAGTGGTCCGATTGGGCCCAATGATACCTCTGCGAATAGGTTTTCTTACGTATATTAACTGGTCCAAAATTGATTTAAATCGTTCAATTATTTCTTAGCTGCTAAGGCCAATTAGTTGTCAGATTCTGCTTAAATTCATGCGTTTTCAAAATCAAAAAAATAAAAATCTTTAATAGTGGTCCGATTGGGCCCAATGATACCTCTGCGAATAGGTTTTCTTGGATATATTAACTGGTCCGAAATTGATTTAAATCGTTCAATTATTTCTTAGCTGCTAAGGCCAATTAGTTTTCAGATTTTGCTTAAATTCATGCGTTTTCAAAATCAAAAAAATAAAAATCTTTAACAGTGGTCCGATTGGGCCCAATGATACCTCTGCGAATAGGTTTTCTCACGTATATTAACTGGTCCAAAATTGATTTAAATCGTTCAATTATTTCTTAGCTGCTAAGGCCAATTAGTTTTCAGATTTTGCTTAAATTCATGCGTTTTCAAAATCAAAAAAATAAAAATCTTTAATAGTGGTCCGATTGGGCCCAATGATACCTCTGCGAATAGGTTTTCTTGGATATAATAACTGGTCCGAAATTGATTTAAATCGTTCAATTATTTCTTAGCTGCTAAGGCCAATTAGTTTTCAGATTTTGCTTAAATTCATGCGTTTTCAAAATCAAAAAAATAAAAATCTTTAATAGTGGTCCGATTGGGCTCAATGATACCTCTGCGAATAGGTTTTCTTGGATATAATAACTGGTCCGAAATTGATTTAAATCGTTCAATTATTTCTTAGCTGCTAAGGCCAATTAGTTTTCAGATTTTGCTTAAATTCATGCGTTTTCAAAATCAAAAAAATAATAATCTTTAATAGTGGTCCGATTGGGCCCAATGATACCTCTGCGAATAGGTTTTCTTGGATATATTAACTGGTCCGAAATTGATTTAAATCGTTCAATTATTTCTTAGCTGCTAAGGCCAATTAGTTTTCAGATTCTGCTTAAATTCATGCGTTTTCAAAATCAAAAAAATAAAAATCTTTAATAGTGGTCCGATTGGGCCCAATGATACCTCTGCGAATAGGTTTTCTTGGGTATATTAACTGGTCCAAAATTGATCTAAATCGTTCAATTATTTCTTAGCTGCTAAGGCCAATTAATTTTCAGATTTTGCTTAAATTCATGCGTTTTCAAAATCAAAAAAAATAAAAATCTTTAATAGTGGTCCGATTGGGCCCAATGATACCTCTGCGAATAGGTTTTCTTTGGTATATTAACTGGTCCAAAATTGATTTAAATCGTTCAATTATTTCTTAGCTGCTAAGGCCAATTAGTTTTCAGATTTTGCTTAAATTCATGCTTTTTCAAAATCAAAAAAATAAAAATCTTTAATAGTGGTCCGATTGGGCCCAATGATACCTCAGCGAATAGGTTTTCTTGGATATATTAACTGGTCCGAAATTGATTTAAATCGTTCAATTATTTCTTAGCTGCTAAGGCCAATTAGTTTTCAGATTCTGCTTAAATTCATGCGTTTTCAAAATCAAAAAAATAAAAATCTTTAATAGTGGTCCGATTGGGCCCAATGATACCTCTGCGAATAGGTTTTCTTACGTATATTAACTGGTCCAAAATTGATTTAAATCGTTCAATTATTTCTTAGCTGCAAAGGCCAATTAGTTTTCAGATTCTGCTTAAATTCATGCGTTTTCAAAATCAAAAAAATAAAAATCTTTAATAGTGGTCCGATTGGGCCCAATGATACCTCTGCGAATAGGTTTTCTTACGTATATTAACTGGTCCAAAATTGATTTAAATCGTTCAATTATTTCTTAGCTGCTAAGGCCAATTAGTTGTCAGATTCTGCTTAAATTCATGCGTTTTCAAAATCAAAAAAATAAAAATCTTGAATAGTGGTCCGATTGGGCCCAATGATACCTCTGCGAATAGGTTTTCTTGGATATATTAACTGGTCCGAAATTGATTTAAATCGTTCAATTATTTCTTAGCTGCTAAGGTCAATTAGTTTTCAGATTTTGCTTAAATTCATGCGTTTTCAAAATCAAAAAAATAAAAATCTTTAATAGTGGTCCGATTGGGCCCAATGATACCTCTGCGAATAGGTTTTCTTGGGTATATTAACTGGTCCAAAATTGATTTAAATCGTTCAATTATTCTTAGCTGCTAAGGCCAATTAGTTTTCAGATTTTGCTTAAATTCATGCGTTTTCAAAATCAAAAAAATAAAAATCTTTAATAGTGGTCCGATTGGGCTCAATGATACCTCTGCGAATAGGTTTTCTTGGATATAATAACTGGTCCGAAATTGATTTAAATCGTTCAATTATTTCTTAGCTGCTAAGGCCAATTAGTTTTTAGATTTTGCTTAAATTCATGCTTTTTCAAAATCAAAAAAAATAAAAATCTTTAATAGTGGTCCGATTGGGCTCAATGATACCTCTGCGAATAGGTTTTCTTGGATATAATAACTGGTCCGAAATTGATTTAAATCGTTCAATTATTTCTTAGCTGCTAAGGCCAATTAGTTTTCAGATTTTGCTTAAATTCATGCGTTTTCAAAATCAAAAAAATAAAAATCTTTAATAGTGGTCCGATTGGGCCCAATGATACCTCTGCGAATAGGTTTTCTTGGATATAATAACTGGTCCGAAATTGATTTAAATCGTTCAATTATTTCTTAGCTGCTAAGGCCAATTAGTTTTCAGATTTTGCTTAAATTCATGCGTTTTCAAAATCAAAAAAATAAAAATCTTTAATAGTGGTCCGATTGGGCTCAATGATACCTCTGCGAATAGGTTTTCTTGGATATAATAACTGGTCCGAAATTGATTTAAATCGTTCAATTATTTCTTAGCTGCTAAGGCCAATTAGTTTTCAGATTTTGCTTAAATTCATGCGTTTTCAAAATCAAAAAAATAATAATCTTTAATAGTGGTCCGATTGGGCCCAATGATACCTCTGCGAATAGGTTTTCTTGGATATATTAACTGGTCCGAAATTGATTTAAATCGTTCAATTATTTCTTAGCTGCTAAGGCCAATTAGTTTTCAGATTCTGCTTAAATTCATGCGTTTTCAAAATCAAAAAAATAAAAATCTTTAATAGTGGTCCGATTGGGCCCAATGATACCTCTGCGAATAGGTTTTCTTGGGTATATTAACTGGTCCAAAATTGATCTAAATCGTTCAATTATTTCTTAGCTGCTAAGGCCAATTAATTTTCAGATTTTGCTTAAATTCATGCGTTTTCAAAATCAAAAAAAATAAAAATCTTTAATAGTGGTCCGATTGGGCCCAATGATACCTCTGCGAATAGGTTTTCTTTGGTATATTAACTGGTCCAAAATTGATTTAAATCGTTCAATTATTTCTTAGCTGCTAAGGCCAATTAGTTTTCAGATTTTGCTTAAATTCATGCTTTTTCAAAATCAAAAAAATAAAAATCTTTAATAGTGGTCCGATTGGGCCCAATGATACCTCAGCGAATAGGTTTTCTTGGATATATTAACTCAAAAAATAAAAAAAATAAAAAAAATAAAAATCTTTAATAGTGGTCCGATTGGGCCCAACGATACCTCTGCGAATATGTTTTCTTGGATATATTAACTGGTCCGAAATTGATTTAAATCGTTCAATTATTTCTTAGCTGCTAAGGCCAATTAAATTTCAGATTCTGCTTAAATTCATGCGTTTTCAAAATCAAAAAAATAAAAATCTTTAATAGTGGTCCGATTGGGCCCAATGATACATCTGCGAATAGGTTTTCTTGGATATATTAACTGGTCCGAAATTGATTTAAATCGTTCAATTATTTCTTAGCTGCTAAGGCCAATTAGTTTTCAGATTTTGCTTAAATTCATGCGTTTTCAAAATTCAAAAAAATAAAAATCTTTAATAGTGGTCCGATTGGGCCCAATGATACCTCTGCGAATAGGTTTTCTCACGTATATTAACTGGTCCAAAATTGATTTAAATCGTTCAATTATTTCTTAGCTGCTAAGGCCAATTAGTTTTCAGATTTTGCTTAAATACATGCGTTTTCAAAATCAAAAAAATAAAAATCTTTAATAGTGGTCCGATTGGGCCCAATGATACCTCTTCGAATAGGTTTTCTTGGATATAATAACTGGTCCGAAATTGATTTAAATCGTTCAATTATTCTTAGCTGCTAAGGCCAATTAGTTTTCAGATTTTGCTTAAATTCATGCGTTTTCAAAATCAAAAAAATAAAAATCTTTAATAGTGGTCCGATTGGGCTCAATGATACCTCTGCGAATAGGTTTTCTTGGATATAATAACTGGTCCGAAATTGATTTAAATCGTTCAATTATTTCTTAGCTGCTAAGGCCAATTAGTTTTTAGATTTTGCTTAAATTCATGCTTTTTCAAAATCAAAAAAAATAAAAATCTTTAATAGTGGTCCGATTGGGCTCAATGATACCTCTGCGAATAGGTTTTCTTGGATATAATAACTGGTCCGAAATTGATTTAAATCGTTCAATTATTTCTTAGCTGCTAAGGCCAATTAGTTTTCAGATTTTGCTTAAATTCATGCGTTTTCAAAATCAAAAAAATAAAAATCTTTAATAGTGGTCCGATTGGGCCCAATGATACCTCTGCGAATAGGTTTTCTTGGATATAATAACTGGTCCGAAATTGATTTAAATCGTTCAATTATTTCTTAGCTGCTAAGGCCAATTAGTTTTCAGATTTTGCTTAAATTCATGCGTTTTCAAAATCAAAAAAATAAAAATCTTTAATAGTGGTCCGATTGGGCTCAATGATACCTCTGCGAATAGGTTTTCTTGGATATAATAACTGGTCCGAAATTGATTTAAATCGTTCAATTATTTCTTAGCTGCTAAGGCCAATTAGTTTTCAGATTTTGCTTAAATTCATGCGTTTTCAAAATCAAAAAAATAATAATCTTTAATAGTGGTCCGATTGGGCCCAATGATACCTCTGCGAATAGGTTTTCTTGGATATATTAACTGGTCCGAAATTGATTTAAATCGTTCAATTATTTCTTAGCTGCTAAGGCCAATTAGTTTTCAGATTCTGCTTAAATTCATGCGTTTTCAAAATCAAAAAAATAAAAATCTTTAATAGTGGTCCGATTGGGCCCAATGATACCTCTGCGAATAGGTTTTCTTGGGTATATTAACTGGTCCAAAATTGATCTAAATCGTTCAATTATTTCTTAGCTGCTAAGGCCAATTAATTTTCAGATTTTGCTTAAATTCATGCGTTTTCAAAATCAAAAAAAATAAAAATCTTTAATAGTGGTCCGATTGGGCCCAATGATACCTCTGCGAATAGGTTTTCTTTGGTATATTAACTGGTCCAAAATTGATTTAAATCGTTCAATTATTTCTTAGCTGCTAAGGCCAATTGGTTTTCAGATTTTGCTTAAATTCATGCTTTTTCAAAATCAAAAAAATAAAAATCTTTAATAGTGGTCCGATTGGGCCCAATGATACCTCAGCGAATAGGTTTTCTTGGATATATTAACTGGTCCGAAATTGATTTAAATCGTTCAATTATTTCTTAGCTGCTAAGGCCAATTAGTTTTCAGATTCTGCTTAAATTCATGCGTTTTCAAAATCAAAAAAATAAAAATCTTTAATAGTGGTCCGATTGGGCCCAATGATACCTCTGCGAATAGGTTTTCTTACGTATATTAACTGGTCCAAAATTGATTTAAATCGTTCAATTATTTCTTAGCTGCAAAGGCCAATTAGTTTTCAGATTCTGCTTAAATTCATGCGTTTTCAAAATCAAAAAAATAAAAATCTTTAATAGTGGTCCGATTGGGCCCAATGATACCTCTGCGAATAGGTTTTCTTACGTATATTAACTGGTCCAAAATTGATTTAAATCGTTCAATTATTTCTTAGCTGCTAAGGCCAATTAGTTGTCAGATTCTGCTTAAATTCATGCGTTTTCAAAATCAAAAAAATAAAAATCTTGAATAGTGGTCCGATTGGGCCCAATGATACCTCTGCGAATAGGTTTTCTTGGATATATTAACTGGTCCGAAATTGATTTAAATCGTTCAATTATTTCTTAGCTGCTAAGGTCAATTAGTTTTCAGATTTTGCTTAAATTCATGCGTTTTCAAAATCAAAAAAATAAAAATCTTTAATAGTGGTCCGATTGGGCCCAATGATACCTCTGCGAATAGGTTTTCTTGGGTATATTAACTGGTCCAAAATTGATTTAAATCGTTCAATTATTCTTAGCTGCTAAGGCCAATTAGTTTTCAGATTTTGCTTAAATTCATGCGTTTTCAAAATCAAAAAAATAAAAATCTTTAATAGTGGTCCGATTGGGCTCAATGATACCTCTGCGAATAGGTTTTCTTGGATATAATAACTGGTCCGAAATTGATTTAAATCGTTCAATTATTTCTTAGCTGCTAAGGCCAATTAGTTTTTAGATTTTGCTTAAATTCATGCTTTTTCAAAATCAAAAAAAATAAAAATCTTTAATAGTGGTCCGATTGGGCTCAATGATACCTCTGCGAATAGGTTTTCTTGGATATAATAACTGGTCCGAAATTGATTTAAATCGTTCAATTATTTCTTAGCTGCTAAGGCCAATTAGTTTTCAGATTTTGCTTAAATTCATGCGTTTTCAAAATCAAAAAAATAAAAATCTTTAATAGTGGTCCGATTGGGCCCAATGATACCTCTGCGAATAGGTTTTCTTGGATATAATAACTGGTCCGAAATTGATTTAAATCGTTCAATTATTTCTTAGCTGCTAAGGCCAATTAGTTTTCAGATTTTGCTTAAATTCATGCGTTTTCAAAATCAAAAAAATAAAAATCTTTAATAGTGGTCCGATTGGGCTCAATGATACCTCTGCGAATAGGTTTTCTTGGATATAATAACTGGTCCGAAATTGATTTAAATCGTTCAATTATTTCTTAGCTGCTAAGGCCAATTAGTTTTCAGATTTTGCTTAAATTCATGCGTTTTCAAAATCAAAAAAATAATAATCTTTAATAGTGGTCCGATTGGGCCCAATGATACCTCTGCGAATAGGTTTTCTTGGATATATTAACTGGTCCGAAATTGATTTAAATCGTTCAATTATTTCTTAGCTGCTAAGGCCAATTAGTTTTCAGATTCTGCTTAAATTCATGCGTTTTCAAAATCAAAAAAATAAAAATCTTTAATAGTGGTCCGATTGGGCCCAATGATACCTCTGCGAATAGGTTTTCTTGGGTATATTAACTGGTCCAAAATTGATCTAAATCGTTCAATTATTTCTTAGCTGCTAAGGCCAATTAATTTTCAGATTTTGCTTAAATTCATGCGTTTTCAAAATCAAAAAAAATAAAAATCTTTAATAGTGGTCCGATTGGGCCCAATGATACCTCTGCGAATAGGTTTTCTTTGGTATATTAACTGGTCCAAAATTGATTTAAATCGTTCAATTATTTCTTAGCTGCTAAGGCCAATTAGTTTTCAGATTTTGCTTAAATTCATGCTTTTTCAAAATCAAAAAAATAAAAATCTTTAATAGTGGTCCGATTGGGCCCAATGATACCTCAGCGAATAGGTTTTCTTGGATATATTAACTGGTCCGAAATTGATTTAAATCGTTCAATTATTTCTTAGCTGCTAAGGCCAATTAGTTTTCAGATTCTGCTTAAATTCATGCGTTTTCAAAATCAAAAAAATAAAAATCTTTAATAGTGGTCCGATTGGGCCCAATGATACCTCTGCGAATAGGTTTTCTTACGTATATTAACTGGTCCAAAATTGATTTAAATCGTTCAATTATTTCTTAGCTGCAAAGGCCAATTAGTTTTCAGATTCTGCTTAAATTCATGCGTTTTCAAAATCAAAAAAATAAAAATCTTTAATAGTGGTCCGATTGGGCCCAATGATACCTCTGCGAATAGGTTTTCTTACGTATATTAACTGGTCCAAAATTGATTTAAATCGTTCAATTATTTCTTAGCTGCTAAGGCCAATTAGTTGTCAGATTCTGCTTAAATTCATGCGTTTTCAAAATCAAAAAAATAAAAATCTTGAATAGTGGTCCGATTGGGCCCAATGATACCTCTGCGAATAGGTTTTCTTGGATATATTAACTGGTCCGAAATTGATTTAAATCGTTCAATTATTTCTTAGCTGCTAAGGTCAATTAGTTTTCAGATTTTGCTTAAATTCATGCGTTTTCAAAATCAAAAAAATAAAAATCTTTAATAGTGGTCCGATTGGGCCCAATGATACCTCTGCGAATAGGTTTTCTTGGGTATATTAACTGGTCCAAAATTGATTTAAATCGTTCAATTATTTCTTAGCTGCTAAGACCAATTAGTTTTCAGATTTTGCTTAAATTTATGCTTTTTCAAAATCAAAAAAAAAAAAAATCTTTAATAGTGGTCCGATTGGGCCCAATGATACCTCTGCGAATAGGTTTTCTTGGATATATTAACTGGTCCGAAATTTATTTAAATCGTTCAATTATTTCTTAGCTGCTAAGGCCAATTAGTTTTCAGATTCTGCTTAAATTCATGCGTTTTCAAAATCAAAAAAAAAAAAATCTTTAATAGTGGTCCGATTGGGCCCAATGATACCTCTGCGAATAGGTTTTCTTACGTATATTAACTGGTCCAAAATTGATTTAAATCGTTCAATTATTTCTTAGCTGCTAAGGCCAATTAGTTTTTAGATTCTGCTTAAATTCATGCGTTTTCAAAATCAAAAAAATAAAAATCTTTAATAGTGGTCCGATTGGGCCCAATGATACCTCTGCGAATAGGTTTTCTTACGTATATTAACTGGTCCAAAATTGATTTAAATCGTTCAATTATTTCTTAGCTGCTAAGGCCAATTAGTTGTCAGATTCTGCTTAAATTCATGCGTTTTCAAAATCAAAAAAATAAAAATCTTTAATAGTGGTCCGATTGGGCCCAATGATACCCCTGCGAATAGGGTTTCTTACGTATATTAACTGGTCCAAAATTGATTTAAATCGTTCAATTATTTCTTAGCTGCTAAGGTCAATTAGTTTTCAGATTTTGCTTAAATTCATGCGTTTTCAAAATCAAAAAAATAAAAATCTTTAATAGTGGTCCGATTGGGCCCAATGATACCTCTGCGAATAGGTTTTCTCACGTATATTAACTGGTCCAAAATTGATTTAAATCGTTCAATTATTTCTTAGCTGCTAAGGCCAATTAGTTTTCAGATTTTGCTTAAACTCATGCGTTTTCAAAATCAAAAAAATAAAAATCTTTAATAGTGGTCCGATTGGGCCCAATGATACCTCTGCGAATAGGTTTTCTTGGATATAATAACTGGTCCGAAATTGATTTAAATCGTTCAATTATTTCTTAGCTGCTAAGGCCAATTAGTTTTCAGATTTTGCTTAAATTCATGCGTTTTCAAAATCAAAAAAATAAAAATCTTTAATAGTGGTCCGATTGGGCTCAATGATACCTCTGCGAATAGGTTTTCTTGGATATAATAACTGGTCCGAAATTGATTTAAATCGTTCAATTATTTCTTAGCTGCTAAGGCCAATTAGTTTTCAGATTTTGCTTAAATTCATGCGTTTTCAAAATCAAAAAAATAAAAATCTTTAATAGTGGTCCGATTGGGCCCAATGATACCTCTGCGAATAGGTTTTCTCACGTATATTAACTGGTCCAAAATTGATTTAAATCGTTCAATTATTTCTTAGCTGCTAAGGCCAATTAGTTTTCAGATTTTGCTTAAATTCATGCGTTTTCAAAATCAAAAAAATAAAAATCTTTAATAGTGGTCCGATTGGGCCCAATGATACCTCTGCGAATAGGTTTTCTTGGATATAATAACTGGTCCGAAATTGATTTAAATCGTTCAATTATTTCTTAGCTGCTAAGGCCAATTAGTTTTCAGATTTTGCTTAAATTCATGCGTTTTCAAAATCAAAAAAATAAAAATCTTTAATAGTGGTCCGATTGGGCTCAATGATACCTCTGCGAATAGGTTTTCTTGGATATAATAACTGGTCCGAAATTGATTTAAATCGTTCAATTATTTCTTAGCTGCTAAGGCCAATTAGTTTTCAGATTTTGCTTAAATTCATGCGTTTTCAAAATCAAAAAAATAAAAATCTTTAATAGTGGTCCGATTGGGCCCAATGATACCTCTGCGAATAGGTTTTCTCACGTATATTAACTGGTCCAAAATTGATTTAAATCGTTCAATTATTCTTAGCTGCTAAGGCCAATTAGTTTTCAGATTTTGCTTAAATTCATGCGTTTTCAAAATCAAAAAAATAAAAATCTTTAATAGTGGTCCGATTGGGCTCAATGATACCTCTGCGAATAGGTTTTCTTGGATATAATAACTGGTCCGAAATTGATTTAAATCGTTCAATTATTTCTTAGCTGCTAAGGCCAATTAGTTTTTAGATTTTGCTTAAATTCATGCGTTTTCAAAATCAAAAAAAATAAAAATCTTTAATAGTGGTCCGATTGGGCTCAATGATACCTCTGCGAATAGGTTTTCTTGGATATAATAACTGGTCCGAAATTGATTTAAATCGTTCAATTATTTCTTAGCTGCTAAGGCCAATTAGTTTTCAGATTTTGCTTAAATTCATGCGTTTTCAAAATCAAAAAAATAAAAATCTTTAATAGTAGTCCGATTGGGCCCAATGATACCTCTGCGAATAGGTTTTCTCACGTATATTAACTGGTCCAAAATTGATTTAAATCGTTCAATTATTTCTTAGCTGCTAAGGCCAATTAGTTTTCAGATTTTGCTTAAATTCATGCGTTTTCAAAATCATAAAATAAAAATCTTTAATAGTGGTCCGATTGGGCCCAATGATACCTCTGCGAATAGGTTTTCTTGGATATAATAACTGGTCCGAAATTGATTTAAATCGTTCAATTATTCTTAGCTGCTAAGGCCAATTAGTTTTCAGATTTTGCTTAAATTCATGCGTTTTCAAAATCAAAAAAATAAAAATCTTTAATAGTGGTCCGATTGGGCTCAATGATACCTCTGCGAATAGGTTTTCTTGGATATAATAACTGGTCCGAAATTGATTTAAATCGTTCAATTATTTCTTAGCTGCTAAGGCCAATTAGTTTTTAGATTTTGCTTAAATTCATGCGTTTTCAAAATCAAAAAAATAAAAATCTTTAATAGTGGTCCGATTGGGCCCAATGATACCTCTGCGAATAGGTTTTCTTGGATATATTAACTGGTCCGAAATTGATTTAAATCGTTCAATTATTTCTTAGCTGCTAAGGCCAATTAGTTTTTAGATTTTGCTTAAATTCATGCGTTTTCAAAATCAAAAAAATAAAAATCTTTAATAGTGGTCCGATTGGGCCCAATGATACCTCTGCGAATAGGTTTTCTTGGATATATTAACTGGTCCAAAATTGATTTAAATCGTTCAATTATTTCTTAGCTGCTAAGGCCAATTAGTTTTCAGATTCTGCGTAAGTTCATGCGTTTT
Source organism: Tipula confusa (assembly GCA_963556175.1). Classification (NCBI taxonomy): domain Eukaryota; kingdom Metazoa; phylum Arthropoda; class Insecta; order Diptera; family Tipulidae; genus Tipula; species Tipula confusa. The sequence goes on from OY744477.1 coordinate 180,662,513, forward strand.
CAAAATCAAAAAAATAAAAATCTTTAATAGTGGTCCGATTGGGCCCAATGATACCTCTGCGAAGAGGTTTTCTTACGTATATTAAGTGGTCCAAAATTGATTTAAATCGTTCAATTATTTCTTAGCTGCTAAGGCCAATTAGTTTTCAGATTTTGCTTAAATTCATGCGTTTTCAAAATCAAAAAAATAAAAATCTTTAATAGTGGTCCGATTGGGCCCAATGATACCTCTGCGAATAGGTTTTCTTGGATATAATAACTGGTCCGAAATTGATTTAAATCGTTCAATTATTTCTTAGCTGCTAAGGCCAATTAGTTTTCAGATTTTGCTTAAATTCATGCGTTTTCAAAATCAAAAAAATAAAATAGTGGTCCGATTGGGCTCAATGATACCTCTGCGAATAGGTTTTCTTAGATATAATAACTGGTCCGAAATTGATTTAAATCGTTCAATTATTTCTTAGCTGCTAAGGCCAATTAGTTTTCAGATTTTGCTTAAATTCATGCGTTTTCAAAATCAAAAAAATAAAAATCTTTAATAGTGGTCCGATTGGGCCCAATGATACCTCTGCGAATAGGTTTTCTCACGTATATTAACTGGTCCAAAATTGATTTAAATCGTTCAATTATTCTTAGCTGTTAAGGCCAATTAGTTTTCAGATTTTGCTTAAATTCATGCGTTTTCAAAATCAAAAAAATAAAAATCTTTAATAGTGGTCCGATTGGGCTCAATGATACCTCTGCGAATAGGTTTTCTTGGATATAATAACTGGTCCGAAATTGATTTAAATCGTTCAATTATTTCTTAGCTGCTAAGGCCAATTAGTTTTTAGATTTTGCTTAAATTCATGCGTTTTCAAAATCAAAAAAATAAAAATCTTTAATAGTGGTCCGATTGGGCCCAATGATACCTCTGCGAATAGGTTTTCTTGGATATATTAACTGGTCCGAAATTGATTTAAATCGTTCAATTATTTCTTAGCTGCTAAGGCCAATTAGTTTTCAGATTTTGCTTAAATTCATGCGTTTTCAAAATCAAAAAAATAAAAATCTTTAATAGTGGTCCGATTGGGCCCAATGATACCTCTGCGAATAGGTTTTCTTGGATATAATAACTGGTCCGAAATTGATTTAAATCGTTCAATTATTTCTTAGCTGCTAAGGCCAATTAGTTTTCAGATTTTGCTTAAATTCATGCGTTTTCAAAATCAAAAAAATAAAAATCTTTAATAGTGGTCCGATTGGGCCCAATGATACCTCTGCGAAGAGGTTTTCTTACGTATATTAAGTGGTCCAAAATTGATTTAAATCGTTCAATTATTTCTTAGCTGCTAAGGCCAATTAGTTTTCAGATTTTGCTTAAATTCATGCGTTTTCAAAATCAAAAAAATAAAAATCTTTAATAGTGGTCCGATTGGGCCCAATGATACCTCTGCGAATAGGTTTTCTTGGATATAATAACTGGTCCGAAATTGATTTAAATCGTTCAATTATTTCTTAGCTGCTAAGGCCAATTAGTTTTCAGATTTTGCTTAAATTCATGCGTTTTCAAAATCAAAAAAATAAAATAGTGGTCCGATTGGGCTCAATGATACCTCTGCGAATAGGTTTTCTTAGATATAATAACTGGTCCGAAATTGATTTAAATCGTTCAATTATTTCTTAGCTGCTAAGGCCAATTAGTTTTCAGATTTTGCTTAAATTCATGCGTTTTCAAAATCAAAAAAATAAAAATCTTTAATAGTGGTCCGATTGGGCCCAATGATACCTCTGCGAATAGGTTTTCTCACGTATATTAACTGGTCCAAAATTGATTTAAATCGTTCAATTATTCTTAGCTGTTAAGGCCAATTAGTTTTCAGATTTTGCTTAAATTCATGCGTTTTCAAAATCAAAAAAATAAAAATCTTTAATAGTGGTCCGATTGGGCTCAATGATACCTCTGCGAATAGGTTTTCTTGGATATAATAACTGGTCCGAAATTGATTTAAATCGTTCAATTATTTCTTAGCTGCTAAGGCCAATTAGTTTTTAGATTTTGCTTAAATTCATGCTTTTTCAAAATCAAAAAAAATAAAAATCTTTAATAGTGGTCCGATTGGGCTCAATGATACCTCTGCGAATAGGTTTTCTTGGATATAATAACTGGTCCGAAATTGATTTAAATCGTTCAATTATTTCTTAGCTGCTAAGGCCAATTAGTTTTCAGATTTTGCTTAAATTCATGCGTTTTCAAAATCAAAAAAATAAAAATCTTTAATAGTGGTCCGATTGGGCCCAATGATACCTCTGCGAATAGGTTTTCTCACGTATATTAACTGGTCCAAAATTGATTTAAATCGTTCAATTATTTCTTAGCTGCTAAGGCCAATTAGTTTTCAGATTTTGCTTAAATTCATGCGTTTTCAAAATCAAAAAAATAAAAATCTTTAATAGTGGTCCGATTGGGCCCAATGATACCTCTGCGAATAGGTTTTCTTGGATATAATAACTGGTCCGAAATTGATTTAAATCGTTCAATTATTCTTAGCTGCTAAGGCCAATTAGTTTTCAGATTTTGCTTAAATTCATGCGTTTTCAAAATCAAAAAAATAAAAATCTTTAATAGTGGTCCGATTGGGCTCAATGATACCTCTACGAATAGGTTTTCTTGGATATAATAACTGGTCCGAAATTGATTTAAATCGTTCAATTATTTCTTAGCTGCTAAGGCCAATTAGTTTTTAGATATTGCTTAAATTCATGCGTTTTCAAAATCAAAAAAATAAAAATCTTTAATAGTGGTCCGATTGGGCCCAATGATACCTCTGCGAATAGGTTTTCTTGGATATATTAACTGGTCCGAAATTGATTTAAATCGTTCAATTATTTCTTAGCTGCTAAGGCCAATTAGTTTTTAGATTTTGCTTAAATTCATGCGTTTTCAAAATCAAAAAAATAAAAATCTTTAATAGTGGTCCGATTGGGCCCAATGATACCTCTGCGAATAGGTTTTCTTGGATATATTAACTGGTCCGAAATTGATTTAAATCGTTCAATTATTTCTTAGCTGCTAAGGCCAATTAGTTTTCAGATTTTACTTAAATTCATGCTTTTTCAAAATCAAAAAAAATAAAAATCTTTAATAGTGGTCCGATTGGGCCCAATGATACCTCTGCGAATAGGTTTTCTTACGTATATTAACTGGTCCAAAATTGATTTAAATCGTTCAATTATTTCTTAGCTGCTAAGTCCAATTAGTTTTCAGATTCTGCTTAAATTCATGCGTTTTCAAAATCAAAAAAATAAAAATCTTTAATAGTGGTCCGATTGGGCCCAATGATACCCCTGCGAATAGGGTTTCTTACGTATATTAACTGGTCCAAAATTGATTTAAATCGTTCAATTATTTCTTAGCTGCTAAGGTCAATTAGTTTTCAGATTTTGCTTAAATTCATGCGTTTTCAAAATCAAAAAAATAAAAATCTTTAATAGTGGTCCGATTGGGCCCAATGATACCTCTGCGAATAGGTTTTCTCACGTATATTAACTGGTCCAAAATTGATTTAAATCGTTCAATTATTTCTTAGCTGCTAAGGCCAATTAGTTTTCAGATTTTGCTTAAACTCATGCGTTTTCAAAATCAAAAAAATAAAAATCTTTAATAGTGGTCCGATTGGGCCCAATGATACCTCTGCGAATAGGTTTTCTTGGATATAATAACTGGTCCGAAATTGATTTAAATCGTTCAATTATTTCTTAGCTGCTAAGGCCAATTAGTTTTCAGATTTTGCTTAAATTCATGCGTTTTCAAAATCAAAAAAATAAAAATCTTTAATAGTGGTCCGATTGGGCTCAATGATACCTCTGCGAATAGGTTTTCTTGGATATAATAACTGGTCCGAAATTGATTTAAATCGTTCAATTATTTCTTAGCTGCTAAGGCCAATTAGTTTTCAGATTTTGCTTAAATTCATGCGTTTTCAAAATCAAAAAAATAAAAATCTTTAATAGTGGTCCGATTGGGCCCAATGATACCTCTGCGAATAGGTTTTCTCACGTATATTAACTGGTCCAAAATTGATTTAAATCGTTCAATTATTTCTTAGCTGCTAAGGCCAATTAGTTTTCAGATTTTGCTTAAACTCATGCGTTTTCAAAATCAAAAAAATAAAAATCTTTAATAGTGGTCCGATTGGGCCCAATGATACCTCTGCGAATAGGTTTTCTTGGATATAATAACTGGTCCGAAATTGATTTAAATCGTTCAATTATTTCTTAGCTGCTAAGGCCAATTAGTTTACAGATTTTGCTTAAATTCATGCGTTTTCAAAATCAAAAAAATAAAAATCTTTAATAGTGGTCCGATTGGGCTCAATGATACCTCTGCGAATAGGTTTTCTTGGATATAATAACTGGTCCGAAATTGATTTAAATCGTTCAATTATTTCTTAGCTGCTAAGGCCAATTAGTTTTCAGATTTTGCTTAAATTCATGCGTTTTCAAAATCAAAAAAATAATAATCTTTAATAGTGGTCCGATTGGGCCCAATGATACCTCTGCGAATAGGTTTTCTTGGATATATTAACTGGTCCGAAATTGATTTAAATCGTTCAATTATTTCTTAGCTGCTAAGGCCAATTAGTTTTCAGATTCTGCTTAAATTCATGCGTTTTCAAAATCAAAAAAATAAAAATCTTTAATAGTGGTCCGATTGGGCCCAATGATACCTCTGCGAATAGGTTTTCTTACGTATATTAACTGGTCCAAAATTGATTTAAATCGTTCAATTATTTCTTAGCTGCTAAGGCCAATTAGTTTTCAGATTTTGCTTAAATTCATGCGTTTTCAAAATCAAAAAAATAATAATCTTTAATAGTGGTCCGATTGGGCCCAATGATACCTCTGCGAATAGGTTTTCTTGGATATATTAACTGGTCCGAAATTGATTTAAATCGTTCAATTATTTCTTAGCTGCTAAGGCCAATTAGTTTTCAGATTCTGCTTAAATTCATGCGTTTTCAAAATCAAAAAAATAAAAATCTTTAATAGTGGTCCGATTGGGCCCAATGATACCTCTGCGAATAGGTTTTCTTGGGTATATTAACTGGTCCAAAATTGATCTAAATCGTTCAATTATTTCTTAGCTGCTAAGGCCAATTAATTTTCAGATTTTGCTTAAATTCATGCGTTTTCAAAATCAAAAAAAATAAAAATCTTTAATAGTGGTCCGATTGGGCCCAATGATACCTCTGCGAATAGGTTTTCTTTGGTATATTAACTGGTCCAAAATTGATTTAAATCGTTCAATTATTTCTTAGCTGCTAAGGCCAATTAGTTTTCAGATTTTGCTTAAATTCATGCTTTTTCAAAATCAAAAAAATAAAAATCTTTAATAGTGGTCCGATTGGGCCCAATGATACCTCAGCGAATAGGTTTTCTTGGATATATTAACTGGTCCGAAATTGATTTAAATCGTTCAATTATTTCTTAGCTGCTAAGGCCAATTAGTTTTCAGATTCTGCTTAAATTCATGCGTTTTCAAAATCAAAAAAATAAAAATCTTTAATAGTGGTCCGATTGGGCCCAATGATACCTCTGCGAATAGGTTTTCTTACGTATATTAACTGGTCCAAAATTGATTTAAATCGTTCAATTATTTCTTAGCTGCAAAGGCCAATTAGTTTTCAGATTTTGCTTAAATTCATGCGTTTTCAAAATCAAAAAAATAAAAATCTTTAATAGTGGTCCGATTGGGCCCAATGATACCTCTGCGAATAGGTTTTCTTGGATATAATAACTGGTCCGAAATTGATTTAAATCGTTCAATTATTTCTTAGCTGCTAAGGCCAATTAGTTTTCAGATATTGCTTAAATTCATGCGTTTTCAAAATCAAAAAAATAAAAATCTTTAATAGTGGTCCGATTGGGCCCAATGATACCTCTGCGAATAGGTTTTCTTGGATATATTAACTGGTCCGAAATTGATTTAAATCGTTCAATTATTTCTTAGCTGCTAAGGCCAATTAGTTTTTAGATTTTGCTTAAATTCATGCGTTTTCAAAATCAAAAAAATAAAAATCTTTAATAGTGGTCCGATTGGGCCCAATGATACCTCTGCGAATAGGTTTTCTTGGATATATTAACTGGTCCGAAATTGATTTAAATCGTTCAATTATTTCTTAGCTGCTAAGGCCAATTAGTTGTCAGATTCTGCTTAAATTCATGCGTTTTCAAAATCAAAAAAATAAAAATCTTGAATAGTGGTCCGATTGGGCCCAATGATACCTCTGCGAATAGGTTTTCTTACGTATATTAACTGGTCCAAAATTGATTTAAATCGTTCAATTATTTCTTAGCTGCTAAGGCCAATTAGTTGTCAGATTCTGCTTAAATTCATGCGTTTTCAAAATCAAAAAAATAAAAATCTTGAATAGTGGTCCGATTGGGCCCAATGATACCTCTGCGAATAGGTTTTCTTGGATATAATAACTGGTCCGAAATTGATTTAAATCGTTCAATTATTTCTTAGCTGCTAAGGCCAATTAGTTTTCAGATTTTGCTTAAATTCATGCGTTTTCAAAATCAAAAAAATAAAAATCTTTAATAGTGGTCCGATTGGGCTCAATGATACCTCTGCGAATAGGTTTTCTTGGATATAATAACTGGTCCGAAATTGATTTAAATCGTTCAATTATTTCTTAGCTGCT
>OY744477.1:180669400-180689400 GCA_963556175.1 Tipula confusa
GGACCAGTTAATATATCCAAGAAAACCTATTCGCAGAGGTATCATTGGGCCCAATCGGACCACTATTAAAGATTTTTATTTTTTGATTTTGAAAACGCATGAATTTAAGCAGAATCTGAAAACTAATTGGCCTTAGCAGCTAAGAAATAATTGAACGATTTAAATCAATTTCGGACCAGTTAATATATCCAAGAAAACCTATTCGCAGAGGTATCATTGGGCCCAATCGAACCACTATTAAAGATTTTTATTATTTTGATTTTGAAAACGCATGAATTTAAGCAGAATCTGAAAACTAATTGGCCTTAGCAGCTAAGAAATAATTGAACGATTTAAATCAATTTCGGACCAGTTAATATATCCAAGAAAACCTATTCGCAGAGGTATCATTGGGCCCAATCGGACCACTATTAAAGATTTTTATTTTTTTGATTTTGAAAACGCATGAATTTAAGCAGAATCTGAAAACTAATTGGCCTTAGCAGCTAAGAAATAATTGAACGATTTAAATCAATTTCGGACCAGTTAATATATCCAAGAAAACCTATTCGCAGAGGTATTATTGGGCCCAATCGGACCACTATTAAAGATTTTTATTTTTTTGATTTTGAAAACGCATGGATTTAAGCAGAATCTGAAAACTAATTGGCCTTAGCAGCTAAGAAATAATTGAACGATTTAAATAAATTTCGGACCAGTTAATATATCCAAGAAAACCTATTCGCAGAGGTATCATTGGGCCCAATCGGACCACTATTAAAGATTTTTATTTTTTTGATTTTGAAAACGCATGAATTTAAGCAGAATCTGAAAACTAATTGGCCTTAGCAGCTAAGAAATAATTGAACGATTTAAATCAATTTCGGACCAGTTAATATATCCAAGAAAACCTATTCGCAGAGGTATCATTGGGCCCAATCGGACCACTATTAAAGATTTTTATTTTTTTGATTTTGAAAACGCATGAATTTAAGCAGAATCTGAAAACTAATTGGCCTTAACAGCTAAGAAATAATTGAACGATTTAAATCAATTTTGGTCCAGTTAATATATCCAAGAAAACCTATTCGCAGAGGTATCATTGGGCCTAATCGGACCACTATTAAAGATTTTTATTTTTTTGATTTTGAAAACGCATGAATTTAAGCAGAATCTGAAAACTAATTGGCCTTAGCAGCTAAGAAATAATTGAACGATTTAAATCAATTTCGGACCAGTTAATATATTCAAGAAAACCTATTCGCAGAGGTATCATTGGGCCCAATCGGACCACTATTAAAGATTTTTATTTTTTTGATTTTGAAAACGCATGAATTTAAGCAGAATCTGAAAACTAATTGGCCTTAGCAGCTAAGAAATAATTGAACGATTTAAATCAATTTCGGACCAGTTAATATATCCAAGAAAACCTATTCGCAGAGGTATCATTGGGCCCAATCGAACCACTATTAAAGATTTTTATTTTTTTGATTTTAAAAACGCATGAATTTAACCAGAATCTGAAAACTAATTGGCCTTAGCAGCTAAGAAATAATTGAACGATTTTTAATCAATTTCGGACCAGTTAATATATACAAGAAAACCTATTCGCAGAGGTATTATTGGGCCCAATCGGACCACTATTAAAGATTTTTATTTTTTTGATTTTGAAAACGCATGAATTTAAGCAGAATCTGAAAACTAATTGGCCTTAGCAGCTAAGAAATAATTGAACGATTTAAATCAATTTTGGACCAGTTAATATATCCAAGAAAACCTATTCGCAGAGGTATTATTGGGCCCAATCGGACCACTATTAAAGATTTTTATTTTTTTGATTTTGAAAACGCATGGATTTAAGCAGAATCTGAAAACTAATTGGCCTTAGCAGCTAAGAAATAATTGAACGATTTAAATCAATTTCGGACCAGTTAATATATCCAAGAAAACCTATTCGCAGAGGTATCATTGGGCCCAATCGAACCACTATTAAAGATTTTTATTTTTTTGATTTTGAAAACGCATGAATTTAATCAGAATCTGAAAACTAATTGGCCTTAGCAGCTAAGAAATAATTGAACGATTTAAATCAATTTCGGACCAGTTAATATATCCAAGAAAACCTATTCGCAGAGGTATCATTGGGCTCAATCGGACCACTATTAAAGATTTTTATTTTTTTGATTTTGAAAACGCATGAATTTAAGCAGAATCTGAAAACTAATTGGCCTTAGCAGCTAAGAAATAATTGAACGATTTTTAATCAATTTCGGACCAGTTAATATATCCAAGAAAACCTATTCGCAGAGGTATTATTGGGCCCAATCGGACCACTATTAAAGATTTTTATTTTTTTGATTTTGAAAACGCATGAATTTAAGCAGAATCTGAAAACTAATTGGCCTTAGCAGCTAAGAAATAATTGAACGATTTTTAATCAATTTCGGACCAGTTAATATATACAAGAAAACCTATTCGCAGAGGTATTATTGGGCCCAATCGGACCACTATTAAAGATTTTTATTTTTTTGATTTTGAAAACGCATGAATTTAAGCAGAATCTGAAAACTAATTGGCCTTAGCAGCTAAGAAATAATTGAACGATTTAAATCAATTTCGGACCAGTTAATATATCCAAGAAAACCTATTCGCAGAGGTATCATTGGGCCCAATCGAACCACTATTAGAGATTTTTATTTTTTTGATTTTGAAAACGCATGAATTTAAGCAGAATCTGAAAACTAATTGGCCTTAGCAGCTAAGAAATAATTGAACGATTTAAATCAATTTCGGACCAGTTAATATATCCAAGAAAACCTATTCGCAGAGGTATCATTGGGCCCAATCGAACCACTATTAAAGATTTTTATTTTTTTGATTTTGAAAACGCATGAATTTAACCAGAATCTGAAAACTAATTGGCCTTAGCAGCTAAGAAATAATTGAACGATTTAAATCAATTTCGGACCAGTTAATATATCCAAGAAAACCTATTCGCAGAGGTATCATTGGGCTCAATCGGACCACTATTAAAGATTTTTATTTTTTTGATTTTGAAAACGCATGAATTTAAGCAGAATCTGAAAACTAATTGGCCTTAGCAGCTAAGAAATAATTGAACGATTTTTAATCAATTTCGGACCAGTTAATATATCCAAGAAAACCTATTCGCAAAGGTATTATTGGGCCCAATCGGACCACTATTAAAGATTTTTATTTTTTTGATTTTGAAAACGCATGAATTTAAGCAGAATCTGAAAACTAATTGGCCTTAGCAGCTAAGAAATAATTGAACGATTTAAATCAATTTCGGACCAGTTAATATATCCAAGAAAACCTATTCGCAGAGGTATCATTGGGCCCAATCGGACCACTATTAAAGATTTTTATTTTTTTGATTTAGAAAACGAATGAATTTAAGCAGAATCTGAAAACTAATTGGCCTTAGCAGCTAAGAAATAATTGAACGATTTAAATCAATTTCGGACCAGTTAATATATCCAAGAAAACCTATTCGCAGAGGTATTATTGGGCCCAATCGGACCACTATTAAAGATTTTTATTTTTTTGATTTTGAAAACGCATGGATTTAAGCAGAATCTGAAAACTAATTGGCCTTAGCAGCTAAGAAATAATTGAACGATTTAAATCAATTTCGGACCAGTTAATATATCCAAGAAAACCTATTCGCAGAGGTATCATTGGGCCCAATCGAACCACTATTAGAGATTTTTATTTTTTTGATTTTGAAAACGCATGAATTTAAGCAGAATCTGAAAACTAATTGGCCTTAGCAGCTAAGAAATAATTGAACGATTTAAATCAATTTCGGACCAGTTAATATATCCAAGAAAACCTATTCGCAGAGGTATTATTGGGCCCAATCGGACCACTATTAAAGATTTTTAATTTTTTGATTTTGAAAACGCATGGATTTAAGCAGAATCTGAAAACTAATTGGCCTTAGCAGCTAAGAAATAATTGAACGATTTAAATCAATTTCGGACCAGTTAATATATCCAAGAAAACCTATTCGCAGAGGTATCATTGGGCCCAATCGGACCACTATTAAAGATTTTTATTTTTTTGATTTTGAAAACGCATGAATTTAAGCAGAATCTGAAAACTAATTGGCCTTAGAAGCTAAGAAATAATTGAACGATTTAAATCAATTTCGGACCAGTTAATATATCCAAGAAAACCTATTCGCAGAGGTATCATTGGGCCCAATCGGACCACTATTAAAGATTTTTATTTTTTTGATTTTGAAAACGCATGAATTTAAGCAGAATCTGAAAACTAATTGGCCTTAGCAGCTAAGAAATAATTGAACGATTTAAATCAATTTTGGACCAGTTAATATATCCAAGAAAACCTATTCGCAGAGGTATCATTGGGCCTAATCGGACCACTATTAAAGATTTTTATTTTTTTGATTTTGAAAACGCATGAATTTAAGCAGAATCTGAAAACTAATTGGCCTTAGCAGCTAAGAAATAATTGAACGATTTAAATCAATTTCGGACCAGTTTATATTGATCATTGGGCCCAATCGGACCACTATTAAAGATTTTTATTTTTTTGATTTTGAAAACGCATGAATTTAAGCAGAATCTGAAAACTAATTGGCCTTAGCAGCTAAGAAATAATTGAACGATTTTTAATCAATTTCGGACCAGTTAATATATACAAGAAAACCTATTCGCAGAGGTATTATTGGGCCCAATCGGACCACTATTAAAGATTTTTATTTTTTTGATTTTGAAAACGCATGAATTTAAGCAGAATCTGAAAACTAATTGGCCTTAGCAGCTAAGAAATAATTGAACGATTTAAATCAATTTTGGACCAGTTAATATATCCAAGAAAACCTATTCGCAGAGGTATCATTGGGCCTAATCGGACCACTATTAAAGATTTTTATTTTTTTGATTTTGAAAACGCATGAATTTAAGCAGAATCTGAAAACTAATTGGCCTTAGCAGCTAAGAAATAATTGAACGATTTAAATCAATTTCGGACCAGTTAATATATCCAAGAAAACCTATTCGCAGAGGTATCATTGGGCCCAATCGAACCACTATTAAAGATTTTTATTTTTTTGATTTTGAAAACGCATGAATTTAACCAGAATCTGAAAACTAATTGGCCTTAGCAGCTAAGAAATAATTGAACGATTTAAATCAATTTCGGACCAGTTAATATATCCAAGAAAACCTATTCGCAGAGGTATCATTGGGCTCAATCGGACCACTATTAAAGATTTTTATTTTTTTGATTTTGAAAACGCATGAATTTAAGCAGAATCTGAAAACTAATTGGCCTTAGCAGCTAAGAAATAATTGAACGATTTTTAATCAATTTCGGACTATTAAAGATTTTTATTTTTTTTATTTTGAAAACGCATGAATTTAAGCAGAATCTGAAAACTAATTGGCCTTAGCAGCTAAGAAATAATTGAACGATTTAAATCAATTTCGGACCAGTTAATATATCCAAGAAAACCTATTCGCAGAGGTATCATTGGGCCCAATCGGACCACTATTAAAGATTTTTATTTTTTTGATTTTGAAAACGCATGAATTTAAGCAGAATCTGAAAACTAATTGGCCTTAGCAGCTAAGAAATAATTGAGCGATTTAAATCAATTTCGGACCAGTTAATATATCCAAGAAAACCTATTCGCAGAGGTATCATTGGGCCCAATCGGACCACTATTAAAGATTTTTATTTTTTTGATTTTGAAAACGCATGAATTTAAGCAGAATCTGAAAACTAATTGGCCTTAGCAGCTAAGAAATAATTGAGCGATTTAAATCAATTTCGGACCAGTTAATATATCCAAGAAAACCTATTCGCAGAGGTATCATTGGGCCCAATCGGACCACTATTAAAGATTTTTATTTTTTTGATTTAGAAAACGCATGAATTTAAGCAGAATCTGAAAACTAATTGGCCTTAGCATTAGCAGCTAAGAAATAATTGAACGATTTAAATCAATTTCGGACCAGTTAATATATCCAAGAAAACCTATTCGCAGAGGTATCATTGGGCCCAATCGGACCACTATTAAAGATTTTTATTTTTTTGATTTTGAAAACGCATGAATTTAAGCAGAATCTGAAAACTAATTGGCCTTAGCAGCTAAGAAATAATTGAACGATTTAAATCAATTTCGGACCAGTTAATATATCCAAGAAAACCTATTCGCAGAGGTATCATTGGGCCCAATCGAACCACTATTAAAGATTTTTATTATTTTGATTTTGAAAACGCATGAATTTAAGCAGAATCTGAAAACTAATTGGCCTTAGCAGCTAAGAAATAATTGAACGATTTAAATCAATTTCGGACCAGTTAATATATCCAAGAAAACCTATTCGCAGAGGTATCATTGGGCCCAATCGGACCACTATTAAAGATTTTTATTTTTTTGATTTTGAAAACGCATGAATTTAAGCAGAATCTGAAAACTAATTGGCCTTAGCAGCTAAGAAATAATTGAACGATTTAAATCAATTTCGGACCAGTTAATATATCCAAGAAAACCTATTCGCAGAGGTATTATTGGGCCCAATCGGACCACTATTAAAGATTTTTATTTTTTTGATTTTGAAAACGCATGGATTTAAGCAGAATCTGAAAACTAATTGGCCTTAGCAGCTAAGAAATAATTGAACGATTTAAATAAATTTCGGACCAGTTAATATATCCAAGAAAACCTATTCGCAGAGGTATCATTGGGCCCAATCGGACCACTATTAAAGATTTTTATTTTTTTGATTTTGAAAACGCATGAATTTAAGCAGAATCTGAAAACTAATTGGCCTTAGCAGCTAAGAAATAATTGAACGATTTAAATCAATTTCGGACCAGTTAATATATCCAAGAAAACCTATTCGCAGAGGTATCATTGGGCCCAATCGGACCACTATTAAAGATTTTTATTTTTTTGATTTTGAAAACGCATGAATTTAAGCAGAATCTGAAAACTAATTGGCCTTAACAGCTAAGAAATAATTGAACGATTTAAATCAATTTTGGTCCAGTTAATATATCCAAGAAAACCTATTCGCAGAGGTATCATTGGGCCTAATCGGACCACTATTAAAGATTTTTATTTTTTTGATTTTGAAAACGCATGAATTTAAGCAGAATCTGAAAACTAATTGGCCTTAGCAGCTAAGAAATAATTGAACGATTTAAATCAATTTCGGACCAGTTAATATATTCAAGAAAACCTATTCGCAGAGGTATCATTGGGCCCAATCGGACCACTATTAAAGATTTTTATTTTTTTGATTTTGAAAACGCATGAATTTAAGCAGAATCTGAAAACTAATTGGCCTTAGCAGCTAAGAAATAATTGAACGATTTAAATCAATTTCGGACCAGTTTATATTGATCATTGGGCCCAATCGGACCACTATTAAAGATTTTTATTTTTTTGATTTTGAAAACGCATGAATTTAAGCAGAATCTGAAAACTAATTGGCCTTAGCAGCTAAGAAATAATTGAACGATTTTTAATCAATTTCGGACCAGTTAATATATACAAGAAAACCTATTCGCAGAGGTATCATTGGGCCCAATCGAACCACTATTAAAGATTTTTATTTTTTTGATTTTGAAAACGCATGAATTTAAGCAGAATCTGAAAACTAATTGGCCTTAGCAGCTAAGAAATAATTGAACGATTTAAATCAATTTCGGACCAGTTAATATATCCAAGAAAACCTATTCGCAGAGGTATCATTGGGCTCAATCGGACCACTATTAAAGATTTTTATTTTTTTGATTTTGAAAACGCATGAATTTAAGCAGAATCTGAAAACTAATTGGCCTTAGCAGCTAAGAAATAATTGAACGATTTTTAATCAATTTCGGACCAGTTAATATATCCAAGAAAACCTATTCGCAGAGGTATTATTGGGCCCAATCGGACCACTATTAAAGATTTTTATTTTTTTGATTTTGAAAACGCATGAATTTAAGCAGAATCTGAAAACTAATTGGCCTTAGCAGCTAAGAAATAATTGAACGATTTTTAATCAATTTCGGACCAGTTAATATATACAAGAAAACCTATTCGCAGAGGTATTATTGGGCCCAATCGGACCACTATTAAAGATTTTTATTTTTTTGATTTTGAAAACGCATGAATTTAAGCAGAATCTGAAAACTAATTGGCCTTAGCAGCTAAGAAATAATTGAACGATTTAAATCAATTTCGGACCAGTTAATATATCCAAGAAAACCTATTCGCAGAGGTATCATTGGGCCCAATCGAACCACTATTAGAGATTTTTATTTTTTTGATTTTGAAAACGCATGAATTTAAGCAGAATCTGAAAACTAATTGGCCTTAGCAGCTAAGAAATAATTGAACGATTTAAATCAATTTCGGACCAGTTAATATATCCAAGAAAACCTATTCGCAGAGGTATCATTGGGCCCAATCGAACCACTATTAAAGATTTTTATTTTTTTGATTTTGAAAACGCATGAATTTAAGCAGAATCTGAAAACTAATTGGCCTTAGCAGCTAAGAAATAATTGAACGATTTAAATCAATTTCGGACCAGTTAATATATCCAAGAAAACCTATTCGCAGAGGTATCATTGGGCTCAATCGGACCACTATTAAAGATTTTTATTTTTTTGATTTTGAAAACGCATGAATTTAAGCAGAATCTGAAAACTAATTGGCCTTAGCAGCTAAGAAATAATTGAACGATTTTTAATCAATTTCGGACCAGTTAATATATCCAAGAAAACCTATTCGCAAAGGTATTATTGGGCCCAATCGGACCACTATTAAAGATTTTTATTTTTTTGATTTTGAAAACGCATGAATTTAAGCAGAATCTGAAAACTAATTGGCCTTAGCAGCTAAGAAATAATTGAACGATTTAAATCAATTTCGGACCAGTTAATATATCCAAGAAAACCTATTCGCAGAGGTATCATTGGGCCCAATCGGACCACTATTAAAGATTTTTATTTTTTTGATTTTGAAAACGCATGAATTTAAGCAGAATCTGAAAACTAATTGGCCTTAGCAGCTAAGAAATAATTGAACGATTTAAATCAATTTCGGACCAATTAATATATCCAAGAAAACCTATTCGCAGAGGTATTATTGGGCCCAATCGGACCACTATTAAAGATTTTTATTTTTTTGATTTTGAAAACGCATGGATTTAAGCAGAATCTGAAAACTAATTGGCCTTAGCAGCTAAGAAATAATTGAACGATTTAAATCAATTTCGGACCAGTTAATATATCCAAGAAAACCTATTCGCAGAGGTATCATTGGGCCCAATCGAACCACTATTAGAGATTTTTATTTTTTTGATTTTGAAAACGCATGAATTTAAGCAGAATCTGAAAACTAATTGGCCTTAGCAGCTAAGAAATAATTGAACGATTTAAATCAATTTCGGACCAGTTAATATATCCAAGAAAACCTATTCGCAGAGGTATTATTGGGCCCAATCGGACCACTATTAAAGATTTTTATTTTTTTGATTTTGAAAACGCATGGATTTTTGCAGAATCTGAAAACTAATTGGCCTTAGCAGCTAAGAAATAATTGAACGATTTAAATCAATTTTGGACCAGTTAATATATCCAAGAAAACCTATTCGCAGAGGTATTATTGGGCCCAATCGGACCACTATTAAAGATTTTTATTTTTTTGATTTTGAAAACGCATGGATTTAAGCAGAATCTGAAAACTAATTGGCCTTAGCAGCTAAGAAATAATTGAACGATTTAAATCAATTTTGGACCAGTTAATATATCCAAGAAAACCTATTCGCAGAGGTATCATTGGGCTCAATCGGACCACTATTAAAGATTTTTATTTTTTTGATTTTGAAAACGCATGAATTTAAGCAGAATCTGAAAACTAATTGGCCTTAGCAGCTAAGAAATAATTGAACGATTTTTAATCAATTTCGGACCAGTTAATATATCCAAGAAAACCTATTCGCAGAGGTATTATTGGGCCCAATCGGACCACTATTAAAGATTTTTATTTTTTTGATTTTGAAAACGCATGAATTTAAGCAGAATCTGAAAACTAATTGGCCTTAGCAGCTAAGAAATAATTGAACGATTTTTAATCAATTTCGGACCAGTTAATATATACAAGAAAACCTATTCGCAGAGGTATTATTGGGCCCAATCGGACCACTATTAAAGATTTTTATTTTTTTGATTTTGAAAACGCATGAATTTAAGCAGAATCTGAAAACTAATTGGCCTTAGCAGCTAAGAAATAATTGAACGATTTAAATCAATTTCGGACCAGTTAATATATCCAAGAAAACCTATTCGCAGAGGTATCATTGGGCCCAATCGAACCACTATTAGAGATTTTTATTTTTTTGATTTTGAAAACGCATGAATTTAAGCAGAATCTGAAAACTAATTGGCCTTAGCAGCTAAGAAATAATTGAACGATTTAAATCAATTTCGGACCAGTTAATATATCCAAGAAAACCTATTCGCAGAGGTATCATTGGGCCCAATCGAACCACTATTAAAGATTTTTATTTTTTTGATTTTGAAAACGCATGAATTTAACCAGAATCTGAAAACTAATTGGCCTTAGCAGCTAAGAAATAATTGAACGATTTAAATCAATTTCGGACCAGTTAATATATCCAAGAAAACCTATTCGCAGAGGTATCATTGGGCTCAATCGGACCACTATTAAAGATTTTTATTTTTTTGATTTTGAAAACGCATGAATTTAAGCAGAATCTGAAAACTAATTGGCCTTAGCAGCTAAGAAATAATTGAACGATTTTTAATCAATTTCGGACCAGTTAATATATCCAAGAAAACCTATTCGCAAAGGTATTATTGGGCCCAATCGGACCACTATTAAAGATTTTTATTTTTTTGATTTTGAAAACGCATGAATTTAAGCAGAATCTGAAAACTAATTGGCCTTAGCAGCTAAGAAATAATTGAACGATTTAAATCAATTTCGGACCAGTTAATATATCCAAGAAAACCTATTCGCAGAGGTATCATTGGGCCCAATCGGACCACTATTAAAGATTTTTATTTTTTTGATTTAGAAAACGAATGAATTTAAGCAGAATCTGAAAACTAATTGGCCTTAGCAGCTAAGAAATAATTGAACGATTTAAATCAATTTCGGACCAGTTAATATATCCAAGAAAACCTATTCGCAGAGGTATTATTGGGCCCAATCGGACCACTATTAAAGATTTTTATTTTTTTGATTTTGAAAACGCATGGATTTAAGCAGAATCTGAAAACTAATTGGCCTTAGCAGCTAAGAAATAATTGAACGATTTAAATCAATTTCGGACCAGTTAATATATCCAAGAAAACCTATTCGCAGAGGTATCATTGGGCCCAATCGAACCACTATTAGAGATTTTTATTTTTTTGATTTTGAAAACGCATGAATTTAAGCAGAATCTGAAAACTAATTGGCCTTAGCAGCTAAGAAATAATTGAACGATTTAAATCAATTTCGGACCAGTTAATATATCCAAGAAAACCTATTCGCAGAGGTATTATTGGGCCCAATCGGACCACTATTAAAGATTTTTATTTTTTTGATTTTGAAAACGCATGGATTTAAGCAGAATCTGAAAACTAATTGGCCTTAGCAGCTAAGAAATAATTGAACGATTTAAATCAATTTCGGACCAGTTAATATATCCAAGAAAACCTATTCGCAGAGGTATCATTGGGCCCAATCGGACCACTATTAAAGATTTTTATTTTTTTGATTTTGAAAACGCATGAATTTAAGCAGAATCTGAAAACTAATTGGCCTTAGAAGCTAAGAAATAATTGAACGATTTAAATCAATTTCGGACCAGTTAATATATCCAAGAAAACCTATTCGCAGAGGTATCATTGGGCCCAATCGGACCACTATTAAAGATTTTTATTTTTTTGATTTTGAAAACGCATGAATTTAAGCAGAATCTGAAAACTAATTGGCCTTAGCAGCTAAGAAATAATTGAACGATTTAAATCAATTTTGGACCAGTTAATATATCCAAGAAAACCTATTCGCAGAGGTATCATTGGGCCTAATCGGACCACTATTAAAGATTTTTATTTTTTTGATTTTGAAAACGCATGAATTTAAGCAGAATCTGAAAACTAATTGGCCTTAGCAGCTAAGAAATAATTGAACGATTTAAATCAATTTCGGACCAGTTTATATTGATCATTGGGCCCAATCGGACCACTATTAAAGATTTTTATTTTTTTGATTTTGAAAACGCATGAATTTAAGCAGAATCTGAAAACTAATTGGCCTTAGCAGCTAAGAAATAATTGAACGATTTAAATCAATTTCGGACCAGTTAATATATCCAAGAAAACCTATTCGCAGAGGTATTATTGGGCCCAATCGGACCACTATTAAAGATTTTTATTTTTTTGATTTTGAAAACGCATGGATTTAAGCAGAATCTGAAAACTAATTGGCCTTAGCAGCTAAGAAATAATTGAACGATTTAAATCAATTTCGGACCAGTTAATATATCCAAGAAAACCTATTCGCAGAGGTATTATTGGGCCCAATCGGACCACTATTAAAGATTTTTATTTTTTTGATTTTGAAAACGCATGAATTTAAGCAGAATCTGAAAACTAATTGGCCTTAGCAGCTAAGAAATAATTGAACGATTTAAATCAATTTTGGACCAGTTAATATATCCAAGAAAACCTATTCGCAGAGGTATTATTGGGCCCAATCGGACCACTATTAAAGATTTTTATTTTTTTGATTTTGAAAACGCATGGATTTAAGCAGAATCTGAAAACTAATTGGCCTTAGCAGCTAAGAAATAATTGAACGATTTAAATCAATTTCGGACCAGTTAATATATCCAAGAAAACCTATTCGCAGAGGTACCATTGGGCCCAATCGAACCACTATTAAAGATTTTTATTTTTTTGATTTTGAAAACGCATGAATTTAATCAGAATCTGAAAACTAATTGGCCTTAGCAGCTAAGAAATAATTGAACGATTTAAATCAATTTCGGACCAGTTAATATATCCAAGAAAACCTATTCGCAGAGGTATCATTGGGCTCAATCGGACCACTATTAAAGATTTTTATTTTTTTGATTTTGAAAACGCATGAATTTAAGCAGAATCTGAAAACTAATTGGCCTTAGCAGCTAAGAAATAATTGAACGATTTTTAATCAATTTCGGACCAGTTAATATATCCAAGAAAACCTATTCGCAGAGGTATTATTGGGCCCAATCGGACCACTATTAAAGATTTTTATTTTTTTGATTTTGAAAACGCATGAATTTAAGCAGAATCTGAAAACTAATTGGCCTTAGCAGCTAAGAAATAATTGAACGATTTTTAATCAATTTCGGACCAGTTAATATATACAAGAAAACCTATTCGCAGAGGTATTATTGGGCCCAATCGGACCACTATTAAAGATTTTTATTTTTTTGATTTTGAAAACGCATGAATTTAAGCAGAATCTGAAAACTAATTGGCCTTAGCAGCTAAGAAATAATTGAACGATTTAAATCAATTTCGGACCAGTTAATATATCCAAGAAAACCTATTCGCAGAGGTATCATTGGGCCCAATCGAACCACTATTAGAGATTTTTATTTTTTTGATTTTGAAAACGCATGAATTTAAGCAGAATCTGAAAACTAATTGGCCTTAGCAGCTAAGAAATAATTGAACGATTTAAATCAATTTCGGACCAGTTAATATATCCAAGAAAACCTATTCGCAGAGGTATCATTGGGCCCAATCGAACCACTATTAAAGATTTTTATTTTTTTGATTTTGAAAACGCATGAATTTAACCAGAATCTGAAAACTAATTGGCCTTAGCAGCTAAGAAATAATTGAACGATTTAAATCAATTTCGGACCAGTTAATATATCCAAGAAAACCTATTCGCAGAGGTATCATTGGGCTCAATCGGACCACTATTAAAGATTTTTATTTTTTTGATTTTGAAAACGCATGAATTTAAGCAGAATCTGAAAACTAATTGGCCTTAGCAGCTAAGAAATAATTGAACGATTTAAATCAATTTCGGACCAGTTAATATATCCAAGAAAACCTATTCGCAGAGGTATCATTGGGCCCAATCGGACCACTATTAAAGATTTTTATTTTTTTGATTTTGAAAACGCATGAATTTAAGCAGAATCTGAAAACTAATTGGCCTTAGAAGCTAAGAAATAATTGAACGATTTAAATCAATTTCGGACCAGTTAATATATCCAAGAAAACCTATTCGCAGAGGTATCATTGGGCCCAATCGGACCACTATTAAAGATTTTTATTTTTTTGATTTTGAAAACGCATGAATTTAAGCAGAATCTGAAAACTAATTGGCCTTAGCAGCTAAGAAATAATTGAACGATTTAAATCAATTTTGGACCAGTTAATATATCCAAGAAAACCTATTCGCAGAGGTATCATTGGGCCTAATCGGACCACTATTAAAGATTTTTATTTTTTTGATTTTGAAAACGCATGAATTTAAGCAGAATCTGAAAACTAATTGGCCTTAGCAGCTAAGAAATAATTGAACGATTTAAATCAATTTCGGACCAGTTTATATTGATCATTGGGCCCAATCGGACCACTATTAAAGATTTTTATTTTTTTGATTTTGAAAACGCATGAATTTAAGCAGAATCTGAAAACTAATTGGCCTTAGCAGCTAAGAAATAATTGAACGATTTAAATCAATTTCGGACCAGTTAATATATCCAAGAAAACCTATTCGCAGAGGTATCATTGGGCCCAATCGAACCACTATTAGAGATTTTTATTTTTTTGATTTTGAAAACGCATGAATTTAAGCAGAATCTGAAAACTAATTGGCCTTAGCAGCTAAGAAATAATTGAACGATTTAAATCAATTTCGGACCAGTTAATATATCCAAGAAAACCTATTCGCAGAGGTATCATTGGGCCCAATCGAACCACTATTAAAGATTTTTATTTTTTTGATTTTGAAAACGCATGAATTTAACCAGAATACGAAAACTAATTGGCCTTAGCAGCTAAGAAATAATTGAACGATTTAAATCAATTTCGGACCAGTTAATATATCCAAGAAAACCTATTCGCAGAGGTATCATTGGGCCCAATCGGACCACTATTAAAGATTTTTATTTTTTTGATTTAGAAAACGAATGAATTTAAGCAGAATCTGAAAACTAATTGGCCTTAGCAGCTAAGAAATAATTGAACGATTTAAATCAATTTCGGACCAGTTAATATATCCAAGAAAACCTATTCGCAGAGGTATTATTGGGCCCAATCGGACCACTATTAAAGATTTTTATTTTTTTGATTTTGAAAACGCATGAATTTTCAAAATAATTTTTTAATTAAAGTTCAAGTTCAAGTGATATAAAGTTTTAATATTAATAGTATTTTATTGTGATAAAACTTTCTGCAATTTAGTTTTGCAAAATCTTATTGATTATAAAATCAATTATAAGATCAATTATAAAATCTAATAAAAGTGGAGTGCAAGCAAATATTTGATTTTCGGAAAGACGAAATAAGAAAAAAAAAAAAAAAAAAAAAAAAATTAAAATTTATTTTTGTGTCTTGTACTATACAAAAGTGACATTTTCAATATATTTTTGGCGGGTTTTGACGTTACTTTGATTGTTTATCTTTGTGCTCAAATAAAATGCCTTTTTTTGAGGTTGCTGTTGATGCTCCCAACTTCCACCCTAACATGATTTGTCCTGCAGTATCATGTCAAAAGGGGATCACTCAAAGGCAGGCAGTTTTTATGTGTAGTTTTTGTCGTAAGCTTTACCATCCATCCTGCAAAGGGATTATTGGAGCAGCCAAAACAAAAAAAGCAGCTGAGTCTAATTGGTTTTGCTCACCAGAGTGTTTGAATGCTCCTGCTTCGTGTCATGTGCTACCAAGCTTACCAGTTTCACCGAATGTATCTTCAAAGACATCTCCTTGTAGTGCAGAGTCAACATGTGCTGCTGCCATAAATGGTCTAACGAAGCGGTTTGATGGCCAATTTGAAATTATACAAACTCTTATTGCTGAAATTAAAGTATCTCAGGAGTTCATCTGTGCTGAGTTCGAGGGATTCAAAAAAGAAATAATGAATTTAGTTGTCGATAATAAACGATTAACAAAAACTTGTTTGGGGTTACAAGAGACGTGTCGGAAACATGAAGAACGCCTCAACGTAATGGAGTCTCTACTGGATAAGCCTAATCAAATTGGTAACTCATCAAAAATTACTATCGTTGGGCTACCTAACCAGCATCCTGACGTGAATGGATTAATTTTAGCTACTATTAAGAATGTGGATCATTCTGTAATAGCCGGTGACATGATTTCAATTCGGCAAACTAAGCGAGGTGGCAACAAACTTCCATCTAATAAAACTAACAAAAATATGTCAGATGACGTTTTTATTGTCACATTAAAATCAAATGAACTACAAAATAATATTCTCGCTCTAATGCGTAAGAAGAAAATACTCCTTACCACCGACTTGGGTAGTATCTGTCCGGGTGATCATCCTGAGCAGCGCATCTACATCATGCAGCACTTCACAAAATTTCAATCATTCCTGTATAATGAAGCTAAAAATATCAAAATGAAAAATAATTATAAATATCTATGGTGTAAGATGGGACAAATTTACTTACGAAAATCAGCTGACTCGAATGTTGTACGTGTCCAGTCATTGAATGATTTATTTCGCCTGCAGCCAATTGAATCTCCAAATGTTGATGATTCCTGAAGGAAGAAGTGAAAATGAACCATTAAGTATATTTTTATTTAAATTTTTTGTAGGCTTAGCTAAGGTTATAAACTTATATTTACCATTGTTTTTGTTTACATTTGCTAAGTTAATTTTTGTTTTGTTTTTTATTTTGACACTTGTTGTCAAAACTTTTGCCACTGCGTTGTTTGTATTTTATTTTTTGTTATTTTTGCATGTTGGCAGTATACGCTTAATACCAATTAAGCAATTAAAGTACACATTACACTACAGTATTTTTCTTGTATATAGAAATTTTCGGTCTAACACGATCAATTATTTTAATCTTTTATTTTATTATATTTTTTATTTTTTATTACTTTTGTATATCAAATTTTTGAGTAACTTTTTTAACTTTTTGACTTTATTATATATTTGCACTTTATTGTATCTTAATTTTACATTATTGATCATTACTTTTTTACAAAATTTGTACAGTTGGCTTACAACTTGGTATGTTGAAATGACACCAATTTTCCAATTCCAATTTAGTCTCAGTGATTTTACTGATTTGCATATATTGCTTTTATTCTTACTTAATGATGGTACTAGGGATTAAAACCAAACAGAATGATGGCAAAGTGCCAGTTGTGAATTTCATAAAAGACAATATAAAGTATAGTTTTGGTTGTTTGAATGTATGTCATTTGAATGCACGTAGTATTTCTGCTCATATTGATGAAATCTCAAATCTAGTTGTGTCGACTTCATTCCATATTGTTGGTGTTTCTGAGACCTGGCTTCGAGATGGTATCCCAGAATGTCTGTTCCAAATTCCTGGATATGTTTTAATTAGAAATGATAGAGCAAGTAGAGGAGGTGGAGTTGGATTATATGTTAGAGACAACCTGAAAGTTAATGTAATACATAAATCTCATTTGACATTCTTTGATGCGCTTTTTGTTGAGGTTATGCTATGTGGTGGTAAACTTTTAGTTGGTGTTGTCTACAATCCTCCAAGCTGCACGGTGTCGCAAGTGAACCAAATAGTAGAAGCTATATCCGCTTTGGTTTCAGATTACCATCATGTCATAATTATGGGTGATTTCAATTTAAACGTGGAAAATCCATCAACAGTCACTAAACATTTTCTAGATCTCATGACCTCACTTTCTCTTACGATTCTACCATTTTATAATACCAGGCTGACAGCTACTTTGGACCTTATTGTTGTTCCAGACTTAAATGCTGACCAAATAATCAGCTTTGGGCAAACTGCTATCCCAGGTATCTCTGATCATGACTTGATTTTTGTTAGCTATAAATACCGAAACTCCCATACAGCAGTCAACTACCAGTATGTGCGTGATTTTCGTAAAGTAAATGTGCACAAGCTTCTTAATGATAGTTTGCTACTGAATTGGTGTGGGATTTATCAATGTCCAGATGTTAACAGCAAAGTGAAATATTTTAATGATTTATTTACAAATATTCTTAATAATCATGTCCCGACAAAACGTAAATTGTGCAATAATGGGTCAATGCCATGGTTCAATCAGATGGTTGAAGAATCTATTAATAAACGTGATCAAGCTTTATTTAGGTGGCGAAAAAGTAAATGTACCGCCGATTGGTTGTCCTACTGTAGAATACGGAATAGAACATCATGTCTGATCCGTGATTGTAAAAGAAAATACTTTTTTGATAGGTTGGATGCTGGTCGCAAGGGGAGAAACGTTTGGAGTGTAATAAAAAGTCTAGGAATGCAAACAACGAATAAAAACACTGTCAACAATTTCACAGCTGATGATTTCAATAAACAGTTTTCGGATATTCCACAAAATCCAGTTGTTTTGCCGTTCGCTCATAAAGTTAAAGATTTCAATTATGAATTAAACTTTACATCGTTTACTGAAACTGAAGTGGCTTTGGCTATATTGCATATTAAGTCAAATGCTGTTGGCCATGACAATATGATACCTAAGTTGGTAAAAATGTTGCTTCCTGTCATTATTCCTTATTGTACTCACATTTTTAATTATATAGTAGCAAGCTGCACTTTTCCTGACGTGTGGAAAACTGCGATTATTACACCGGTACCAAAAATTACATCACCTTCCTTGCTATCTGATTTTCGACCGATAAGCATTTTACCATATTTGTCCAAAGTATTTGAACTGTTATTATGTAACAACATTAAGGAATATTTGAATCAATTTAATTTGCTGGATCGGTTTCAATCTGGGTTTAGGAGGCATCATTCCACATCTACAGCTTTGTCTAAAGTGTATTTTGATTTATTGAAAAGTTTGAACCAGTCAAATATTTCTGTGCTTGTATTACTTGATTTTTCCAAGGCGTTTGATTGTATTAACCATGTTCTACTTGCACAAAAACTGAAATTTTATTTTAAGTTTTCTGATTACTCAACTCGACTTATCGTTTCATACTTAACCAATCGCAAGCAAGTAGTGAAATCTTGTAATGTATTTTCGTCGCCGGTATCAGTTTTGTCTGGAGTACCACAAGGTTCTGTCCTTGGTCCTCTTTTATTTTCGCTTTATATTAATGACTTACCAGAGAGACTTAAGTACTCGAAGTATCATATGTATGCGGATGATTTTCAACTCTACAATTCTGGACCATTGCGCAATATCGATGTTACATGCCGAAGTTTGAACCATGACTTGCTTATGATTTCTTCTTGGGCCAAATCAAATGGCTTGCTTTTGAATGCAAATAAATCACAAGTTTTACCAATCTATAAACATAAGATTGATAAAGATCTAGTTAATATTGAAATTGAAGGTGTGAAATTATTTGTATCTGATGTTGCTCGAAATCTTGGAGTATTATTTAATAGTACATTAACTTGGAGTGCACATGTTAATCAGGTTTGCAATAAAGTCAACTTTGCACTATTTTCACTCAACAAATTAGGTAACATTACTCCAGTACCAATTAGGCTACTATTTGTCAAGACTTTAATTTTGCCTATTCTCACATATGGAGACATATTTATTTATAATGCTGACTCCAAGTCTAAGAACCGGTTGAAATTAACTTTTAATAAGTGCTTGAGATATATATATGGGCTGCGTAAGTTTGATCATGTATCTGATTTTCAAGACAAAATACTTGGCATATCTTTTGTTACATATCTCAAAATAAGAGTTCTTTGTTTTATTTTCAAAATATTACATCTTAAACATCCATCTTATTTGTATTCTTTAGTAACTTTTAGTTCTTCACC